>JABSMR010029836.1:0-16323 GCA_018902295.1 Dusona sp. PSUC_FEM 10030013
AATCGCAACTTTTAACATACGCTCTTATGGGACCTTACGAAAAAATACGATTTTTTACAACAAATATCACGATTTCTAGACGGTCAAACCTTCTCAAATCTTACCCACAGTTGAGTATGACTGTTAAGAAGGGGCAAACAAATTTTAAACAATTTATCTTTAAATTCGTCTATCGCTCATACTACCTTAACCTTCCATCTCATAGCACCGAAAGGACAAAAAAAAAACCATAACCATCATCATAACCATAACCATAGTGAAAAACCGAAAGGACCATCTACATAAAACGACTTTTAAGCGAATAGTCACTAGAATAAATTAATTTTATAGGTCGACTTGATCCCGATCCCTGGTCTTGAGTAATGCGTGGCAATGACAAAAACATATATCTGTTTCCGGATAATGGGAAGAACGGTTCCATAGCTTTCAGGTGGTGCGATGGAACGGTGACATTTTGGCCCGAAGCGATTCTTGTTCCACTAGCGTTGTCGCCGCTCCGCACATAGCCCAGTCAGAATACTCTTGTTGGTAGGTGAGCAATACGGAGTCTTATATTACACTGTGTAATATGGCATAGAGAAAGCGAGAAGGAGAGTAGTACTTCCCTCGTATAGCCAGTGGCAAAGAGTTATACCAGGAGAGGTAATGCATTCCGTTTTCGCGGTTGTCGTGGCGGGTAACGTCGGGCTTTCTCGAGCAAGGTATGGTGCGCGTAAGGGGCTGCCGTATCATGGCCATCCCGTCGACGTCGTCGTCGTCTTTCTCGTCCCCTTTGCCGTGTCTTCGCCGTTCGTCGTTGTCTCCAACATATTCCTTTCATCGTACTATAAACCAGCCTACGGTCTTTCGTCCAGTCCGTGGTGTGAGTGTGGTGTAGATACGTTTATATGGATCCAAGAACATATACCAAGTATCATAGAGTTAGAACGCCATACCGCGACACTGCCAGTAATAATATATTATGGAGGGCCCCGGGCCAGCATTGCGGACTTCTCCTTCTTTAGATAGGTCTACTACGGCTACGATATAGGGTTGGTACCACGAACAACCACGAGATAGAACGTCCTTGCATGCTACGAGTTGGCTCATAGTTGACGAACAACGTACTTTGGTCTTACCTTTAACGATAGCCCACACCTGGCATTAGAAACAGCGATAGCCAACCCGATATACAGCAGTCCATACTTCCTCAACTCGCCACCCTTCGTTACTTGTCCTCTGGTCACTCTATGTAACCTCTGGAGGTGGATTGGTTGAGGTAACGTGCTTCAAACGTTTAGCAACATCGCGCCCCTGTTCTCCAAAGAATTTAATCGGAAAATAATTCACGAGTAGAGCATTCGCCCGTTTTGGGGCTCCTTGAGTGTTTTTTAATGTTATGCGGATCGTAAAAATCCAACATCATGATTATATTGGAAAAAAATCACGAAATATTAAATTGTTACGTACGTGACAATTTTACAAAACTGAACGTGTAGTTGGTGTTCTTTAATCGATATGTCGTTGTGTCTATCAATTTTAATGCTGATTGCATCGTGGATATCGAGGAGCAGCTAAGAAAAGTAAGCGGCAAAGTCACGTTGACGAAACAAGCGAGGGAGGTCTGTAGTAATTAGGATAATTGGGAGACGGCGAGATCGACAAGAGGTAGCAATGTGGTTATCATGTGAATTGTGAGGCTTCAACGCCCTTTCTCGTGTGTTTAATGAATGGCTCATGAAAGCCTTGTCCCATTCAGGGAACCGAGATCGTAGAAGAGGACACGAACCAAGAAACTGTATCTATGGAGCACAGGAATCATTCCTAACCCAAGTCTCATCGTGCATCGAATACGTATTCAATTAACATTGTACGCCAATGATAATCATAACAATGCCATCATACAATGATGGCGTTACCAGGTCGATCAGACGACGTCTGGAATGTCAAGTGGAAACGGTTAAGTCGGGGGACGGAGCACGCAAGCACCTTGCCGGGAAGGTCTGGTGGTATCATGAACCAGCTATCATAATAGCGAAAGACAGATGTTAATGGTCGTGTCAGGTTTGTGGCAGTTGGTGACGTCGCCGTTTTCTCCTTACTCCTATACGGCAACTTGAACGACCTTTGATCGAGGAGCGCCAGTCCTACGCTTAGACACTCTGACAGAACGTACCTGTGCAAAATTGTATAATTTATTCATACGGGTTTTGAGCGCGCTGTAGCGAAATGCATTTTCGTCTGCTGCCTTCTTGTTCCTTGTCTCGTCAAAGCAACCTGTGTCGTAACTGTCTACTCCTGCATGTGTTTTATAAATACCCGGGCTTCGAGCGTTTCAGGTGAGCTTTGTGTATGGCAAAAGCCGTCTTTAATTACTGTGAAAGCGTTTTCGGTCGCGTGCCTCGTAATTATCCGCACTAATAGACACTCCGTGATACAGCATGATGCCTTGGTGAGAGAAAATGACCCTCATGATTGTTGGCTCTTTTGCTTGTCTCCTGTGCCTCATCGTTATAACATAACACAACCACAAATGTACATAAATATGAGGGTACAGGCACTTTAACCTCTACCGGTGTGCGGGCGTTGATGCGAAACCTTTCGATCACCCTACCACCGGAAAGCGAGTTGGACACTTGCGACAAAGTTGCCGGGAAGTTCAGCCTCCATCCTAATGCCTGTCGGTTCATCTTGCGCTCTACTGAACCCGGATATGTGCTTTGGAAACGGCGAAGCGGCATCGTCGGGTCCCTTGATAAGATGAGACATGATGATAATGATCATCTTTGCTATCTCCAAGCATCGTTATAATTAGCACAGTCGGAAAAGGCTTTCAAAGACTAGAAAGAGTACAAGAGCGTTACGGTTGGCTAAATTTAGGATGTGTACGTTTGTGCAGTGATAGCCTCAATGATGAACCTGGCATAAACTGTTAGTTGCTCCGGAAACATCTGTTAAGGATCGTTGGAGCTTTGTTTATCACGAGTAATATGCAGTGAAGTCTTTTTCCATAGCTGTCTTACGAATCAAGCACACAAAGTCAAATTAAGCGCAAACCGGAAGTTGAGGCACCTAATTCAAGACATACAGGACTATCTGCTTAGATACATATGCAGGAACAAAATGATGAAAAATGTAAAACTACCGTATCTGCTTTTACTCCAGAGTGATAAGTGGAAAACGAGAGGAATAGAGAGCTGCTAGTTTGAGTTGTTCAACCGAAGATCGCGAAGTGGAGGGTATGGTATATGGAACGAGAGCGTGGAAAGCGAGCAAGAGAGATAGAAAGAGGGAGAAAGAGAGTCAGAGAGGTACTGCAGCAGGAGCTCGAAGCTCAAGCCTATAGAGTACAGACTTCGGGAGGGAGCTCCTCGACTGCTCGTTCGCGTTTGACTGCTCCAGCAACTAGGGGTTGACTATGCCTTCACCCACTCGTTTCAGCCACTTTACTTGTATACACATATGTATATATAACTATATAGAGATATGCCAGTTCCCACTTGGGTCTTGCAGGTGCTCGTTATTCCGCCACCTAAGCTCGAAGAGGGGGCTCTGGAACTAGAGATATGTGTGCGCGCGGCAAGTAAGCATGAGAGAAGCGCGTCCCTGTGTACGTTATTTTAGTTACGTACGTATAGGCACGGGTGGCATTTCCGGCGCGTAATATCGCCCAGTCTACAACGACTGCTTGGCTTCTGCTGCCTCTCCTCCAATGATGGATACCTTTAGATATGTCTGTATACTCGTTATACAAATAGATGCTCCACTTGCACTGCGATATCATGAGTTTCGCTTACTGCGCATCCACAGACTAATATGTCCTTCTACATGCCACATATGTGCGTACTCACGTATCTCCCGATTGTAGCCACCCTGGTATTGGATATTCCCGATATTTCTCAGATTAGGAACAAGGATCTCCGCATACGAGAGGCATTGTGCACATAACAATAGGACCCAGCACCAGGTGTCAATAATAGCTCTACTAGGAATTTTTTCACCCAGATCTCCATTCCGGGAACCTGAAAGCAGTCATCAAAAGACAATCAGATTTCAACGATCGCTATGAATGTGTTCTTAACTAAAGTACCTGATCGGATTTGGGGTAATATAACTGAAGGTCTCTTTGTTGATCACGACATCGTGCTTTCCTGGCTGTAATTATTGCTCAATCAAAGACCCGATGAAATACAAGCTTTGGGGTCACATGTCATAGACCTTTCGGTCCGCCTAGTTACAATTGGGCAACTCTGTTAATATTTAAGTACTCACAATTTTACATCGTACCGCAGATAGTTGGCAAACCAGTAAATTGACACGTATTTCTGCAGGGTGTAGTACGTAGAGCTATCAGGATAAGGGCATGAGTTAGGTATTCCAAAGGGAAGAATAGCCTCGTTCTAGAAGGTCCTGATACTGGAAGGGAGTAATTTTATTATCATGAAACGTTTGTGACGGCGTCAGGGAATAAGTGAATGAGGGAGTCGGTGGTTACGTGGAATTAACTCGAGTACTTCCTTCCAGAAGGAAGGAAGCGCGAGTAGGATTCGCTCACGCCTGTATGTGTGCGTGCTTCGGTATATCCTTAGATGATAGAAGGTATTACGAAACATGCTAGGTTTGCTCAGGGCAAAGCCTTGAATATACGTCTCTTCGGTGGAAAATCTGCTGTCCCGAGAGCAGATGCCAAGGCAAGATGTACGAATGAAGCATTGGAAGCAGCCAGCAAAGAAGAACATGAGAGGCAAGTGCAGAGTACAGGACTGTGAGAATGTTCTTTACCCATTCTCTTCATTTCTCTCTCTCTCTCTCTCCCTTCATCCGTGTTTATCGTTCTTCCTCTGGTACCGTCTTTTTGAATTTTCTTCTATGTCTCATCAGTTGACGTTTGCAGCAATGTCGCTACATCCCCACACCTCTTAATTATTCAATTAAGTGAAGAAGATCGTGAGAAATGGGCTCTCTAGCGCCATTTCGTGGTCACGACGCCATGGTTGAAACGTAAAATGGTGGCATTTCGATCAGCAAGAAATTTATATACCTTTTGTTAAGTTCTACAAACATCAACGTGAAATAAAAACTATCGATTTCAAACATTTTATTTACCATCTTCCTTCTACGTCAAATGTATGCCTTGAATAAAATCTGTATCTCGAGTGTATATAGTTTCCTAGCGAATTCTGTAAAGCATACCAAGAGTTCGCCAACCCCGGGGACGCCTTTCTAATGAAATATGTGACACGATTCAGACTGCGGGAAGGTGCGAGGAAGGGTGCGCGGGACGGAGAAGCGACAAGGTGCCTGGTGCACAAGAGGGTGCGAGAGATCCTCGTGCTGCCCTATAGAGCTGGAGCATAATGTCGCGTAGATTTTACATCCTCGGCCGTCACCAGATTCAAACATCCACATATTCACATTCATCTACCGTGCATGTAATACGTTTACATTTACAACTCACACAAGGGCGGTCTTCTATTATTTAACCTATTTCCTTCCAGAAGCCTTTAAAAAAAAATAACCTCTGCTATTCGCAATAAAACTTACAAAAAAAAAACATTTTTTATGAGCAAAGGATATGTGGTATTTTATTTATGGAGTCGAACAGTGGGTTAAGGGAAAGTATGACAATTACATCATTCTAAGAAGCCTCAATATTTAGAGAGACGGTTAGCGCAATTTTTAAAAATGATTAAAAAAATAATGTTTTTTAATACTAAATAACCAGGAAAGCCTACATTCACGAGTATATGTGTCCGTGGACGGGGACCCTTATATGCCTGGACCAGTAAGTGAAACTCGGCTCGACGGGAAAACGCCGGAGTCGATCCTGCATATAGTACTCCCACCCTAAAGCGTTCACTTCCAAGCTTAACTTGCTCCTGCTCTCTGCCTTCCCCTCTTTCTCCAGTTCTCTCGCCTCTAACCAGATTTTGCGTGATATACCGTTTTAATTTTCATACGGTGACGGGTGCCGCCTGCAAACATCTATTGCCGTGCTCGATTGATTTACTGCTATCGGTATACGTGTATATATGTGCATGTAGATCTACATACAGTTACCGGTTCTGCATTCTGGCCCACATCCACTAACCCGCGAAATCCACTTCGTCGGAACTTCTCCTACTCCTGTTGGCTCGCCACTACACACTCCCCCGGCCATTTTGATCCACCCCCTGCCACGCCTTTTCCGACAAGCTTTTTCACATTTGTTCTGAGCAGCTTAGTTTTCTTCCCAGCCATTTTTATTTGCGACAAACTTCGCTATTCTTTTTCATCGAGGGTTGACTAGTAAAATGATTTTATTTGCTTTTCTTCAACTTTGAATCGAATAAACCATAGCTGAATAGAATAAAATAGCAGCCGACACAAATGAAAACATTGGAAGATGGACAGGTAAGGAAAAACGAGAAAGTATCTCCTTACAAAACAAACGTTGGATTTCGTGCTTGTATTTGTTATGTTATCAGACAGAACGAAGGAACGAAGGAGGCTTTTTAATGGCTTGAGAAATTGAAAGTGATCGTGATATTGTTCGTGACAAAGGGCTCAATACATTCGAGGGATTTCATGTGGATTCAGATCAATTTTGTGTCAAGTAGAACAGTTTTTATAATCAGCACGTCATAATAGATTTTACTTTACTAGAAAAAGTGATAGAATATTTCGTTGGAGGACTTCAGTCCATCGATTGAACAACGAACCACTATAACCTTAATAAGAGAACATTGATTTTGAGCTCAAGAGATTTGAATCGAATTATAGCTATCCAGTTTCTATAATTTTTCGAAGTCCAGCCCTGGTACAGTGGAGCAGCTGAGTAATTAATGGTCAGTCCAAAATCCAAACGAAAAACTCAACCTAACCACTCACCAATATTTGATTCACGTTTGGGTTAACCAATCAATTCAATTTCAGTTCAGCAAGACAATTGGTTCAGGGTTGTTTTTGATTGCTCAATTGATGGCCGTCTAATTGCTAACAGGTTAGCACTTGAATAGTTCTGGGTCTATTCGTAGTATTAAATTGAGAGCAAATCCTAATGAAGACATGGAAAGATTCCTTTTGACAAGTGGATTATTTCAGAAGCCGAGTTAGTATGTTACAGGTTGCGTAGTAGGTTAGAGGTAGATTATCGCGAAACAATTCTCATCACCAAGGAGACGAAACAGTTCACCCCCTAAGGCGGTGTTATCTAGATAAGCGAAGCGTGCGGTTATCATTGTTGGCTGATCGGCTGCACCCTATCGTTCTCCCCGAAGAGGATTCAATCAAGAATCGGTTCTGGTAAATGGGATAAAAGTTATATACCCAGACGAAGTTCCTCAACCTCGGCTACCTCCACTCCCTCCCCCTCTTCCGCCCTCCTATTGTATTCTACACGTATACGTGAAACGAGCTCGAAGGCTCGTTCGATCGCCGCTGATGGCGGTGAGGGTGGCGCGAATCGAGGAAGTTCCAAGGGTGGCGAGAGAGCGTGTGAACGACATAGGATTGTACAAGGGAGCACGCAATCCACCGGGGCGACCTCGCACTTCATGGTACAAATGACTCTTCCTTTATTTTCGATGGCCTGGAGGGGGGGGGGTCGTTTATTTAGCAAGGCAACACATCTACGCTTGACCTCGGTGCCACCAAGTCGCGACGCTACGTCGTGTTTGTATGTGGCAGACTTCGGTTAGCCATCTTATCGATGATGGGCCAACAAGTGTCATAGACGTAGACAGGAAAATACGAGGCACCCTAACGTGTGAGACATGAGCTTTTACCACTACGACCTGATTTTATAAGAAATCACCGAGTCGTCTGCCACATTAATGGCATATCTGGCAAGGCCTTCTGGCATCGAATTGCTTGCAGTGGTCGGCCAGCATCCTCTTCCTCCTGGAGTCTACTAGCACCCGATCATAAAGGAGTACTTGGGACTCGGTGTCCAAGGTTGTTTCAATTGTCCAACTATCAGATTGTTCTTTTGCCTTTTAGTGTCTTGTGGTCACGACCTCCTTACTTCAAGAATCACCGTCGTCTGACTTAAAGTGTTCCTTCAATGATCGGTTGATGATACTCCACGATAGAAAATGTGGCTTTAAGTTTCGTAAAAAAAATGAAGTACATTGACCATCTTGCTACCCACAGATTGTCGTCGTGATTATTTTCTCGGTTAACACGATTCTATTTATACAGAGAATAACCCATAGATCTTAATTATTTCCTCGTCTGTATATAGTTTCCAATAAGACCTTGCCTTTGTCCTCTTCAATTAATACCAGGGGCACATTCCGTAAATGCACTTTGACGCACTGTCCATCAAAGTTCGTAATCTCCGCTTTTGAAATAGCTCAATGCTCATGACAAAGTTAGTCAGGGTCCATGTTCCTGATTACTCTATTTGCACGAGGTGGTCTGCCCGATTAAAGTAGGTCCTGTCGCTTGGTTACGAGTTCCAACTAATTTATTCAAATGACGAGAAACTCTTGAAAGAATACCCAGACGGAAGATGTAGTGGGGTTGATAAAACGAGGTCAACTTGAATAATTGTTCTCGAAGATTGGAGTGCTAACTTAGGACATCTGGATTATTACTTTAACTAGTGTTTCTTTCCCTGTGTTTGCACTGGCATAGTAATATTTTTATCAACAGAGGTTCATGGCAGTTTCTCTGTGCCCTTGTATAAGCAGCATGATACTAATGTTCGTTTGAAAAATAGCGAAGCTTATCTTGAGAAGGTTCTGAATAGAGCAGAAGAGGAGCTAGCACAAAACGATCGCGAGAGGGAATGACGAGACATAAAAAAAAGTTAATTGGGGTACGGATGCATAAATAGGGATTCGATACAACTCCTTTAAAACCATGCTACGAGAGAGGTTTTATCGGAAATTAAAAGGCTTTTCGGTATGTTTCACTAGGCGGATATAGAAATACTTGAAAGCGTGTGAATATTTATACTCCAGGAAGAAAAAGCTGCGTGTATAAAGAGAAAGAGACGGATGGTGCGACGAAAAGGGATGTGCTCTTGAAGTTACCGGGACGACGTAATAAAACTCTATGGCTCTCTCTTTTTTTCTCTCTCTCTCTTTCCGTCTATGCGCACTTTGCAAATGTTATTTCAAAAGCTTCGAACTTCCTTCGCGTGCACAGTGATTAAGAGTGCCGTTCAATAGGCGCGGCATGTCTTGAAATCGCGCATACCAGGCTATGGAATTAAAATAAAGATACGGCAACGAAACGGAACGAGGAAATAGATCATGGATGGACAGGTCCTGGTTCAGTCGCCGCTGTCATAATTACCATAATTTATTTATAGTCATTCTTTTGCTGTTTACCGGTGAAAAAAAATCGAATACATGTACGATCACTGAAAAAAATGTGCAAAACATTTGTTGTACGCGTAAATATATAAATTGACCATTTAAATAGAAAAACTTGGTACTCATCGATCAAAGTATTTTAATGTAGCTCACTTTTTGATCAATTATTGATAATTGCGAGAACCATGAATCCAGTTATTCGATGTCTGATTCAAGTTCGTAAATCCTCATTGGATTGTTTTATTTAACTTTGTACCGTTGTCATTTCACTATTATCATTTTTTTATAAAAAATATCGTATACTTTCATAATAATGTGCTCGTTTGCTGGGGATTTTCCTTTTGACATTGTTGCCAAGTAGAAGTCACTAAAGAAGGAGGCAGGGCAAGGATGAGGGGAGAGGTAAAAAACTGTTGCAAGAGCTTAATGAAAAGCCTGAGGTCTGTTTTTTCTTCAGGAGATACTCTGTCTTTGAAACAAATATATACAGGTATAAAAACGAAAGTTTTTTTAAACCATGTCGGTGTTCGAGCGGGTAAAAAACAGCACATTGTCAAAAGTTATATCATGCACGGAGAGACTGCCTCGAATAGTTCGTTTTTATTCGTTGATAGAAAAGTTACTTTGGATGTCATATAAATATGTGAACTGTAAAAATACAGTGAAATCTCGTTTTTGCTCAAATAAAGTCATCTTTTACGAAGCTCGGAAATGAGGAAAGAAAAAAAAATCTTCATTGTGTCTTATACTCATTTCGAATGTTAAAAATAATGCTGTCGTTGAAAAATAATTGTCCGCAATTGCCGTTCCGTAAATCCTCTATCGGATAAAGAGAGAATAGAAAAAAAAGGAGAGCGTATAAGCTCACCGAAGGGGAAATAACAAAAAAAAAAAACGACCAAGGACCCTTAGCGTTTTCAACATAGGTGTTCCGCGATGCGTAACTTTTTGTACCAGGCTTTCAACGACGACTTCAGGGTTCTCGAATTTTGATTTTGACCCTCAACTTTACGGATATAAAAGAGTCGTTCGCATGTTGACTTATTGTAACGTAACACAACGTCTCTTGATATTCATTACTTCTATACATTTTTTAGTGTGACATTAAACCGGTAACTATATGATAGAAAATAAAAACGTATTTGCAGTGAATATGTTTCTTTCTTGCCTTCCAATTAAATATTTCTGCTCCAAAAAATAATACTTCTAATAGCATAATCCACGAGTTATTTACTATTTTTTTAACGTCCTCTGCAACTGACGTTCCATTGTGAGCGATTATAAAAAATATGTGCATCAAATAACAGTTCAATGGTAGGACGACAATTGTGTTTTCACGATTTTCTATGAGCTTTTTAATAGATATAGACGACGAGCATACCGGCAGAACCCTACGTGCTTCTTTGAACTGCTTAATTATTGACGAAACGAAACCCGAGTCTATGACGCGAGGGTGCGTTAACATGAATCCGTAATAGGGACTAGGTGATTCCGGGAAATCACTGGACATACTTATTGCAAAAGTTTGCTTCTCATGGAGTTACGGGCTAATGTCATTATTATCTTGATACAATATTGTGACATTTATATAGGGTGATTCCCAATAGGGACAGCAAATGGAAAGTACTCAAACATGTATCCGAACATGGCAGCATTATGAAAAACTTGATTTTTCAGTCCAGTTGTGCATTATGGATGATTTTGTTGGACGATAAATAATTTCGAAAGCTCTAGCAGCGTAAGTTTGTACTATTCCGGTAGATGGCGTCAGAGCAGTAAAGGCTCGGACTTTCAATTAAGCAAAACTAAGTTTGAACCTTCCAGTACATAGTTTCCACATTCTGTGAAGTTGAACCATCACTTATTTTGATATAGCAGCGGACAACATTTAACCTTGTTACAAGCAAGTCAGCGCTGACCATGAGTAATTGTATCCCATTTAAAGAAAAACTCTACCCTGCCGATCGTTTATGCTTGTTGCAATAGTTCCATAATGCGAGATTCCAGGAAAATTAAGTAGGTCACACCACCATCGGTGTAAACCGTGCAAGTTCTATACACACAACGATCGATTCGGTGGAAATTCGTTTCCTGGAATTGGTGGATATTTACGGGACATTTCGCGCTTAGCGGAATAGTCTTTGTCAGAGGTCACCGATTTTTTCGTGCCTCTGTAACATTTACTTCCATCGCATCTTTTAGAAAGTCTCTCTTCGTTAGGGGCCTCCTTTATTATTGGTGTATTGAGCTGGCATTTCTCCTCTTCTTCAATTATCACTCTGTCAGTTTGAAGCTCAATCGGCACTGACGCATTTTATTTAACAATTAACTCATCTTTCTTCATCACTAATCCGGGAGCTCGGAAAATTATTATTGCGAACTAGGATATATCGGATGATTCGTAAAATTAAAAATTCCACCAATATGTTGATATTTGGCGAGACTTCCCAATCGGAATTCGAAGCGTTGACCTAACGTTGCTCCAGTTTAGAGCAGACCGTATTGGCCACTGCGCCAAAACTCCCGATACGTTTTTTAATAATCGATACCATCTTTTTCTTGTCAACATTTGCTTATCATATAATATTTTCAATGGCCAACAAAAATATGAACAAATACCTCGTGCGAAAATAAATTCAGCACTCGTATTTAGTTATATACTGATGTGTTGTTCTTTTGTTACAGGTGAGTAGCAGAAAATCTATTGTATGCATATTGAGTCGAAAGGGAAATGAATTTTCGGATGTTGTTCGTAAGTACATGAAAATACACAAAAAAAATTAATTCAAGAGCAAAATTTTTAAACTTTCATACATTTTTCTACCTGGCATGCAATTAAAAAAAGCATTCAAATTTGTCTGGTTTCATGAAAGTTGGAATCAATATTCAGGAAAGTTGAAAGGTAATTCCAATCTTGTAAAAAAATCAAACGAATATCTTGACGTGAGAAACCTCAAATTTTTAACCTCCAACATTACATGGCTAAGAGAGCTTTGAAGCAACGTCATTCGAGACACTTTGAAACTTAAAATACTCGATCTCTATGTACGAAGTACATATCCTAATACTTTATTGACTTGCCTACATATGTGTACATATATATAAGATGGTAATAAATCGTAACCGAGGCAGCATTCACCCAGCAAAGACGTATGCATACGAAAAATAAGTTTTTCCCCAAGAAGATCCAGTCTGGCAATTTTATCACTCGTGCTAAAGTTTCCCATGTCATGCTCAAAGATGTTATGATAGCTATACGTTCACTTCGTTACTTAGGACATGGGTTGAAAGTTTTCACGTCAAGACGACGAGAAACGTTTCGGATTGGTTGATCTATCCCCGACTTCTTCCACTTAATTTTTTTATCAGACAAAATACTCATTTCGTGAACTTAAAAATAACATTAAACAGAGTATAGATAAACATTACTTTTTATTTCAAAAAAGGTATCAACTATTTTCCAAATCGTAAGTAATATAGAAAGAATTTCACAAATGTTTCTCTATCCGAATTTGGAAAATCGTCGACGTTAACGTTCTCGATCTTTGTTATCCCAAGAATTTAAATAGATGTACGATTCGACATTATTTGACATGATGTCACTCAAATTTATAGATACCGCGTATTAATACGATAAAAGCCTTCTACCGGTTCCAAGCTATCCGGCTTTTCTATGTAATCGTTTCGATTATAGGGTATTATCCTCGAGCATATAACGCTCCAATTAAGGAAGATTAAACGATTTATATGCAAGACAAGATGAATATACGTTGAACACCAATTTTTACGTAATAGATCCGTTTTATAACCAGTATCCGCAAATTTTCAAAATAACATTAATATTTTAAAAAACATAGTGCAATAAAATGATAAAATGAAAAATAGTGAAAAAAGTTTAAAGGCTGCTGCCATAAAAATGTTTGAAAAATCGATTTTTTATATTTTCATCGTATAACATTTCAGGAATGTTCTGTAAAAGTTTCAGGTCGGAATTCCACAAAGTTTGGAATTTGGAGGCAGATAAGTCTTTAGAGGCAGGCTAGTGAGTCGAGCGAGCGAAAACTTGAAACGTGTCTTTTTCGAAGCGGTTTTATTTTCACAAGAGAGCCACTCAAAAAAATTAATTTATAGACCGATTTTGAAAATACTTTCGGTATTCGTTAGTCTCGCTATCGCGCTATGCAAAATCATCAACTTTCGTTTATTCGTTGATTTTTCAATCCATTATTCAAATTCGACAAAAAAAAGTTTTGGTTGATTTTTTTAAGGATAGCGCGATAACTATACTCATATATTTTAACAATTTTCATAGGTTTTCTATTGACCAAGTATTTCGCAACGATTTCTCGTTGCGTCTCTCAAGTGTCGGTTTTTTCTGACGTTGTAATGATACCAGGATAAGGCATACAAATATTTATGGAAATTGATTGATAAAAATCGTAATGAATACTCAGAATATGTACCAATAAAGGTTGAAAGTTTTTTTATGAATAATTTGCGAGGGGTAAGAGAAAGAATTCTTGAAAAACTTGTATTATTCAACAGTTTTGATGGAAGGGTGCTATCCTTAATATAGGTACGTATTTATAGAATATCTATTACCTACGTGAAATTATATATTTAAGAGCGTGTAAGGCCTAAGGAACATCAATAAACGATGTAAGACTTCTGAACATGTATATTAATACATATATAGCTATATTGAGTTTCGATATGGTACAATGCACCAAAGGCTTGATAGTTCACTATGGTTTCACAGTGAAAACCAACCAATTTCGTCTCTCGTCTACGTCCCATCGATATTACTCTACAACCTATTTTTTTAGGCTTTTTCTCTCGCGTGGCTATTTTTTTATCCTGTACGTGTAGTAGTTACATTTTTTTTCAAGTTTTCCCAGGCAGGCACGTAAAAAATCGATGTATATTTTTCTGTGTACCATTTAGTATAAAAGCGAATCATTTATTGTTTTATGCAAAAAATGCCCCGAAATTTGTCGTTTATAATAACAATAGTTACTTTGATCGAGTAATTCTTGATTAAGCAATAAATAATAAAATAAATGTAGATAAATGAAAATGCATAAAAATAATTGTATAAAAAGCAAGCATAAATGGTATCTCGGAATTTTTACTCGCTGGACCAATATTTTTTTTATGAACAAGAAGATACACTTTTCGGCTTGACCATAAACAAAACATATCACAGAGTTGATCTCGAGTGATTGAAAAAAATGAAACAAATAACTGGAGTGCAGAATTCGCCTGGATAAGCTATGAATGTGGTAAAAAGGATTTGAAAAGGATTTTGAATTTATATGGCTTAATAACAGACCACCATGTGAATCCATGAAGGGCGGAAGGAGGGGGGATCTAGTCATTTTTTCGACCTGGATTAAATAGGGGTAGCTGCATGATTATAATTCCGATTCAGAGGGTACTCTAATAAATAAGGACTACGATGGACGAGCGAGAGGGAGAGAAAAAAATAAGGGAGTTAAATCCGCGTATGCACCCTCGTCATTATTGTGGTTAAAATTTTTTTTTTAGTCCGGCACAGAAGCTTATACAAGCGTGCCCAGATTCCAATTAGATAAAGATTTCTGATTCGTGGTTCTCTATCTCGAATAATCGAGAAGGTAGAAAAAAACACTGGCAAGAGAAAGAGAGATAAAATTTGAAAACTATTTGTTGCATTCTCAACCTCCGCTATCCGCGCCCCTCGCTAAAAAAAATATAAATGGACACACACACAGATTTATCCCTCGTTTTTTTCCTTTCCCTCCTTCCATCCAGCCCTTTTTTTGCCAATCTCCCAACGCTTTGTGAGTCATTATATCCGGCTGTAACGGCTGTCCTGTCGGTTGTTAAAGTCCCTTCGCCCTTCCTGAGAGACGAGATTGGAAGACAATTATTTTCGCTATCGCTCGGACGGAAAAAAGGGTGGCCTTTTGGTGGTAGTTATTTTTTTTTCCTCGTTCGACCCATACATACATCCATATCCGCATTTTCTTATTTGTTGATATTTATTGAGTGTCCCCAAAATCATGTCTATAACTTGCAGGTTAAGTAGACCAGTTGATTCTGAAGAGAAAAGTCTTTACCCCTTTTATATACGATGCAGAGCATTTATCGAGTATTCATTATTTAGTGACAACCAATCTGGTGCGAGAGTCGTGGAGGGTAGAGAGTGAGAGTAGCACGTCCCGCTATCTTAGCTAAAATATATAAGCCATTGCATTAATTGATCAATATCTCGACAACGGTGCATCATAGAAAAATATAGTTTAAAATTTTTCTCGTCAAATTCTTGCGATCTTCGTACACCTGGACCACGACTTTGGAGACAGCGTGTATATGCATACATATTATATGCCTGTACACGAAACACGCGACAGAAATATCGCCCTAATGCCTTTGCGATCCCTCGAGAAATCCAAAATCACCGGTGCTTTTTTTTTCTCTGTCATCTATGTCTGTCCGATATAACAATGTATATTTCCCTCGTAATAATATTGATAGCCTCGTTATATTACTCCATTTCTGACGCATTCAGTCGTTCTCTTCCTTTTGCATATTGAGCAAAAAAATATTCGAGTACAGATCTAATTATTTCTTTAGAAAAAAAGAGATTGGAAATAACAAAAATTTAATAGTTTTCGACGAAAATCATTTTTTTCATAAACAAACATATTTTTCGATATTATAGTGAAAAATTCTTGTTTTCTGCTTGATTAAAGAGGGTCTAAAGTACTAGACCGAAGTGATAGCAAAATGGCGCGAAGTATCGCGAAAACAGTGGTGCTAATGAAACTCACACTCTCTCTTAAATCTTAGCGGTAAAGCCCAACCGACGAGAAGGAGGCGAGATTCGCCCCTAAGCTGAAGCAACAATTACACTGTCAGGGAGTTTTCTCTCCCTCTCTTCCTCTCGCTTTCTTTCTCTTTTAGGGGTGAGGCGTCTTTTGAGGCTTCAGGGACCCTCGAATCCGACGACAACCCTCCAACTTGCATAAGTATATGAATCTATATACAACTATAT
>JABSMR010029946.1:0-16268 GCA_018902295.1 Dusona sp. PSUC_FEM 10030013
AATTTGTTATTAGATGTAATATTATTCAGTAAATATCAGTGCCAAGTTTTTCATTAGTTTTAATTCCACTATAAAATGATCGTAAAAATAATTATAAGCAAATCCGCAAAAAAGTTTATATTTTTCTTTACACCTAATTTTTAAATTGCAAATATTGAATAAAAATCGTATACGTTCAGATTTATCAAACTTTGATAGCGTACAATTCACGTGATATTTGTACTTAGTAAAAAAAAAGTTAAGCGCAACGAATGCTTGGAATATGTAACAAAGCTATTTGCTGCGACGAGCAATCAATTAACAAGACAGAAGACAATTATCGAGTCCCGAGACAATAGCCTTCTCCTAGGGGCGCTTTGTCAGTTGCCAGGATCGAAAGTCTGCATATAGAATAGGTACAGCTACGTAATTAATGCCAGATCAGAAGGTCAATTCTGTTATGTAGAAATTGTCATTTTGTGTACTACACACAGTTGATTTGTTCTCATTCTGTCTCGAGAACTTTTCGGAATAACAGCTCATGAAAAATTTTGATCACGCTTCATCGAATTTTCTTGCACGTCATGACAATTAAAAGTCCCAATTCCCAATCCTACTATTGTCACGAGCTTCACATTACGAACAAATACTCGAACACGTAATTTATTGCGATTGATAATTATCCACCAAATTAATATCTTTTTATTAATCGGACAACGATTTCGCGTCGGTCTTTGAAATTGTTCCTTAATAAGTAGTGCGATTAACTGTCGGGACTAATAAAACATATTAGAAATAAAATCCTTCCAGTGTATCGAGTCTCATGCAACGTTTATTAAATAAAATTCTGAAAATACGCTCCAAAAAATGAACAACGTGTATTTCCCGAGTGAATAGAGCTCTACAGAGAAATCCGGAAATTCGCTGACCTGCTGCAGCGTGGACCACAAATAACGCGAGATCTCAGAATCCGGGTTTAGCACAGTTCTCTTTTGTGAAAGATTTCTTAAGGTAAATTTATATGCTCGCAGTGACCATAAGCAAGGCACGAATCGAAATGTTACGATAAAACGAAACTCAGTGGGGTGAAAAAAAAACAATCCCATTAGGGTCATTCCCAGGTCGAGTGAATGGAATTTCGTAATCTACTAACAGTTCGTTCACCGCGTGTGTTTCGCTTCTATATTTAATGCAGTCGTCTATTCGCTGATTCTATTCTCGCTCCGGGGCTGTTCCAGAAATAAACACTTGAGCGAGAACAAGCACTGATGCAACACATTCGAGTGCACGTCCCAGGTGAGTCTCGTTTATCAGTGTCAGTGAACGATGAACAGTTGTGTAAGTTTCCTTTTTCTGTATTTATTCTTGTATTAGCCGATATCTTCACTTCCGTTTGTGCAAATAAACAACTTGTGCACGTGTGTGCTATTCAAAATATATTGACGAAATTTTCTACGCTTCTTCTTCGACTATTTTTCGTTAAATATTATCTTTTTCCATCAATTTTCACTTTGGACACATTTACACAATTGCTTTCTGGACTATTTAATGTCCGCAATTTATTGTAACCTCACTTTTGTCATTGAAAAACTTCTACGGTTTCGTTTTTTTCAATAGATAACAATATTCGAATAATTTATCATTGATATTTCGTAAATTGACAGCTTTATCTTACGTCGGTTTCTTTTTCCTCTACACCTCTTGTATTCTCATAATTTTTTATTACCATTTTATAGCCAATTTCGTTGAGGGATTTCGAGGGGATTGTTCTCTTTAATATTTACATTTCCTCGAATAAATTGGGCCGTGTGTAATAAGTTTATACATATTGTCCTCCTATTTGGACTGAGATTAATATAGAATTTGGAAGGGTGGTTTTACAAAAATATCACTTCAATCGTAGTTGAATTGATAGCAGTTAATATTTGTACAAAATTCTACGATTTAATTCGATTTAAATGGGCTCACAATTTATCGATTGAAAACTGAATACAAATGCATGAAAAATTAACCGTTTTTGTCTTGCTGTGAGGCTCGAGCAATTGTGGCTGTTTTTCCAAAATAAATAAATACAGTATTAATTATGAATTATTGTCATTCATTGATAATGTGCATTCTCCAGAGTGCACAACTACTCGCGACAATAGCAGTGGTCATAGCCGTCACGTTATCAAGAACGTTAATCCGACATTAATTCACCTTGACACGGCAGTCCAAGTATACTACGATGGTCGAGAAACAAGGACGCTCGGGCCATGAAACCCGACAGAAATAATAATATCGATGAATTATTATTTTATTTTTCACAACCTCTGTTAACGTATTCATTGTGTCCTAATATCTGTATATATTTCAATATAATTAAAATGATAGTACTACATCAACAGACAAACGTTAACATTAGTTGAGAAACGCTTGATTAATTATTTTTCAAATATTTTATTTGGGGATTACAATTCGAATTTAAACAAGTTTTTTTTTTCATTTCTTTATTTTTTTCGAAAGGTTTATTCTTAAGAATAAAACAGTGTATTTAATATAAGAAAAAATGATTGGTATCTGACTAAAGGCAAGACAGCTGTGTGGTGTAATATCAATGTAATAAAAAAAATTAGTAAAAAGATTGGTAAAAAGTAATGACTGATAAATGAAACATTTATTTTTTAATTTAACAAATTATGCTGCACGAATGAATTTTTAAAAAATATGTTTTTAGTATTATATTTTTTGCATATTTCGTTTTGTTTTTAATTATTATGCTTAAGGGATAAAAAAATTGCTTTGTAATTGATAGAAACGATTAAGTTGAAAAATGAAAGCAACTTTTCAATAGGATTACAGGTCTTGTTCACTCTATTTTGAGTCTTAATATTTATGCATTCAGGAATCTACTATGTTTATTCTTTACCGCAGGATATAATCTGCACTTACGCCCTTTTTATTTGAACCGTATTCTCAATGCGATGAAATAAGATACTCCCTAGTTTAGTGTGCTTGTTACACAATTCAGCCCTTCCTGCAAATTTTCTATGCGGTTGTGTCAACGCTCAAGATCTTTGTTTGTGCAGTGTATTGTCAAACAAGTCTCGCGTATTTTATTCCTATCGATAAGTTTATTTTTAGAGCTGGCGATTTGTGCTGAGCGATCCCTCTCTGTCAGTTTTGTTATAAAATAAAATTGAAAGAAAACAGAGTGCCTGTGAATGTGTGGCAAGATGTATTTTTGAAAATCTTTCGATCTAACGATATTAAATAACTCTGAAATGTTATTACATTTGTTTCGGATTATAAACGACAAAACAAAACAATAATGAACTCAATATGTTAATTTAATGAAGCGATTAATCAACTTATAGCGTTAATATGACTGTCATTCGGCTAGGTAACTGCACTTTGAACGTGAGAAAATGATTATGAAACGAAAGGCAAGCCTCGTTAATGATAAAACTATAATGAGTGGAAATAATTAAATATTGATTCGTTTATGAGAAAATAAATTGTTAAAAATTGACATTGAATAACTCACCGTATTGGGACTCCCGTTAGGCGTCGAAGAAAAATTGTGTAACCCTCGGAAGTTTAAGTAAAAAAAAAATTACTGCTGGCTGTACGGAGCCGAACACCTTCTTTGAGATCCCTCTTTGACGCTCGTCATCACGAACTGTCGCACATTTTCATCAGAATGCAAATTAAAAAAAGAAAAATCCCCGGGCCGAAACTTTGACGACGTGATTGAATGATATTCGAAAAAAAAGAACATCAAGAACGGAAGGTAATTGAAAAAAAGTGAGGCTAATAAATCCTGAGGCCTTAACTGGGATTGTGGGATTCACCGCAGTAACATTGCCGGTTGCGACTACACGCTGTGAATGCTAGACGAGGATTGGACGATGAGAGGGAGTAGTGGAGCTCGTGGAAAGCGCGGGTTAAAACGGCTGTTCTTCACCCTCTTTGATCTTCGGTAATGACTATTGAAGATAAATTGACTCTGGTGATGATAATGACGATTAAAACGATGATGAAAACTGGGATTAATTGTTTCGGGATTTTAAGCTGGCAGTTCTCACGAATAACTTCACTAAAATCGATTAATTGTTAATAAGAATACGCGAGGAGTTTATGAGGATGTGTAATACGAGAAGGAGTTAAATAATAATAACGAAAGAGGCGAAGTTGTATATTCATTGCGGAAATGGTGCAGTAACGTAAATTTTCGCGTTGCCCCGTAACTACGACGACGACGACGACCGATCGAACCAGTTGTGCCGGCGTGGTGGCCGGGCAGGCACTGCTGGAGGCCAACACCGGCATAAGCGCGCCAGTCCAGGCCAGGCTGCTGCTGCTGCAACCTCCTTGTGTGGAGGTGGCTTTTGAAGATCGATAAAGTGACAAGGATGAAACTAACACAGCTGGGGCCACGAAAGAACGAGATAACAGACGTAGGCAGCGAGCGCCAGTTCAGTAAGGCTTTAGGCAGAAATCCTACCTTTCTATCTCTCTCTCCCTCTCGCTCTCTCCTTTTGATCTGATGTTGCTAGCATTCGTGTTGGAAAAGAGTGGTAGTGGTGGTAATAATAATGATGGTGGTGGTCCTGGGCTTGTCGTGGTATACTTCTACTACCGGATTGTGGAGGTAGTAGTGCTCTATATTGCACAGTTGGAATGAAAGGGATCACGGAATGGGGAAGAAACGAAAGGGGTTGGATAGGAACGAGGAAAAAGGCAACCAACCAATCCCCACTCTTCTCTCTCTTTCTATCTTGCTCTTTGTTCGTTTTTTACGCTTTTGTCTTCGACCAGGATTAGACGTACACCAGCTTTTTTTGGCATCCCACAAATTATTTGCAGGAGAGCAACACTGGAACAGTGAGGGATGAACGAACGCCACTTTTCGGTAGAGGCTGTTTCTCGAGAGCTTTTGCACTATGGTGTATTGAAAAGAGTGTTCCAACCATTCCTACTTTGCTTCCGGAGGTATTGAAGGTGGAATTTCAAGAATTTGTTTGAAATTCCGAAAATATTGATTATCCTGTTTTTTGGAAACGAAAAATACGGTGCTGACCTTCGTTGGAGATAGTGAACGTTCCACTGTCACCCAATAACTAATACGAGAATAGTTCACGTCGAAAAAATGGCCATGTATGAACAAATGAAGACATGTCAATTTCTAATGAAGTCCGTGCTCTCCCAGTTCTTTTTTCTTAAGTATAATCGATAACGTTGGCATCATTCCAATTTTCAATAGCATGCTTCGCTTGATAGAAGACGCTCTGGATTTTTGGAGGGCTGAGATCAATGCCGAGTTTTTCAAACAAAACACACATTGTTCTTATGTTCTGCTAAGCTTTTGGATACGCAGAGGCAGCTTTATTTTTGTATCAATATTTCTTTTATTCATAGTCCATGTAGCTTAGTGTAATGACATTATTTAGCAGTTCAAAATGACTTATTAATCTAATTTTAAGAACCCGAAAAATGCTTATAGTTCATTTGGACGGAATTAGTTATAAATTAGTTTATTTAAATTATCATTATAAACGTGTACAAGAATTTGTAAACACGAAGCTTGAAAATGCAGAAACCATTCCAACGGAGCACGAAATTGTTAGCTGTTTCAAATGACCAGCTAGTAGCTGCCTGTTCGTTCCATTTGGTTGGCAATCATGGAATTCTGGAAGTGGCTCGGATACTGAAGATGGGCAAAGCACATTGGTATTGTGTACAACGAAGAAGAATAGGAATTGTATTCTTTGTTCCTTTTAACTCTTTTGTCCTGAATTGGATAACCAACGGAACATCCTGACGTTCAGTAATTATCAGCCTCTTAAAATTGCAAGAGAGCAAGAATTTGCCTGGTTTTATTTAATTATTTAAGTGTTATCCTCCTTAGTATTAATTGACGTAGTTCAAGTATTAAATGATTTTTGTTGCCAGTGAGCAGAAAATGTAATATTTCGATTACGTCTCGAATAATCGTAGCCAGGAAAACATGCAATTAACGTCAACAAAAACGACGTAAAATTCTTTTTAAATCCAACCTCGTGCTACTTCCAACATCTTATTCACGACCCAATATGATGTGCAGAGTTTATAGTATCAAGGCTCTAGCGTGAATAAGATTTCATATTCAATCTCTCTGCTCTTGTGATTTCGTATTGAAACCCTATTAGATATAATCAGAGGAATACTGCACACATCCAGATAACGAAAACTTTGTACAAAAGGCCAGTAGCTCGAACGAATGTGTTAGTTCGAATAGAAAAATTCAAAAGTCACCCGTGGTGAAAAGAGGCAGATTTTCACTCAATCGATGTCACTATTCCAATACGTGCAACGTATTGCAACGATTTTTTTTCAAAGCAAGAATCATAGTTAAAAATAAGTGCAAACAGAAATAGTACGTTGCTTGCAATATTGAGACTTCGCAGGTCACTTCCATCGTCGTCTTTATTTCCAAGATAAGCCAGTTTATTTTTTAATACATTTTTATTATACCACGTGCACGTTTATCGATAGCTTTTTACAAATTTTTCAAGTTTATACATTACTCTTGCATAGGGGAGCTAAAAATTCATAAATTCTTACCACGCCATCGACATTTCAATTTATTCGAATATCGAATTTTCCGCAGAGAATAAAACAGAGAAATAGAATATTGAATTTTCAATAGAGAATTTGCAGAACGCAGTAGAACATTTTCGACCGAATAAAAGCTTTGAAAGCTGGAGTAAAAAAGATCATATGGGAAAAAAAAGACTTGCCATTTTTCTAGGCACCATAAAACATTTCTGCATGTTCGTTCATTTGCATCCTCGTATTGTCTGTTACGTTTACGTTAACGTTAACGAGGTTTACACAACAAATTTGACAGACCCTTTCAACGACACCACGTTGCTGGATATTTGGTGAACCGGATGAAATTGAATTAGGTTCTCGGTTAGAAGGAAACTCAAACGATGGGCCCCTTAATCGAGGGATTCTTTCGATTAATCACTGGAAACCTTATTTAACAGCAGCCGAATTGGCATAATTATTGTTAACAAATGTTATTTTTACAGAATTTAATTACGAAATCAAATTTCATGATCATATCTGTATTAAGATAATATTTGTTGTCGTTAAATGTTTGTTAAATACGGGTTAACAGACTGTGTATCAAATTACAAGTTTTCGGACTTTATCTTATGGAGTACACACCCACAAGTTATTTGAATCCATTCGGTTCGTGTTTACGTCATGCCAAGGATTCAGACAGTAGTGAAGGTAGAACAATAGGGAAGCAGTGGATTTCTGGGAGCTCTCAGGGTAAAACTGATGGAGCCTGGCACAGATTACACCTTGAAGAATAGAACCCACCCTTCGGACAGAGGGTGCGAGGGGTCGGACGGTTCGTTGAGCCGATGAAAAGCTCGTAGTTGTATAGGCTACTGCCTTCTGGTATTGTTGCTTGCAAGCACTGGTTTCTATTTAAGCAGTGGATGTCTTGTTAGTTTAAATTGGATTCTTGATTTCTTCAAATTGGCGACATGAACTGTTGGTATCTTTAGATTTCGAAATATCGAATTTTTCATGAGAAAGTTGTGACGTTGATAGACCAAAAAAATGGAATCAGGTGGGCAGATTTTGAAAGGCACGTTCGGAAGCACGAGCGTTACGGTTTCGACGCAACCCTCAACTTCTATTTTCATACGAAATTTTTCTCTCAATCATCTTTCTATTAAAAGCCACCCCATGAAAGAGCTCCGAGCTTTGACATATTACTCATAAAGTGAAACGCATAACAGGTAATTCCCAGAAAAAAATACACCACCCCCACCCACGCTCAAAGTATAACGGAACTTTTGCGTATGCTGAACCCGATTGAACCACCAGTCGATGGCGTCGTCGCTGGGGATTCCATGAACGTGATTGGTTCGATAAAAGGCCTCTCGCTTGTCGTCACAGTGCTATTACCTGGCGCATTCAGAATCTTCTCATCCCCTGTTTTCCATTTTCCTTTGTCCCTGTCTTTCCTATTGTCAGGCTTTGACCCCAAAACTTTGAATATATCGATTCCAATGAATCGAGAGGAAATGCAAAACGAAAAAAAAATGTTCTAGCCCAAACTTGTTCATTGCATCGTCGTACTTCGTTCGGATTTACGAGCATCTGGAGTTGTAGTTGATAAAAATTCTTCACATTCTCAAGGGGGAAGTTTTCGGAATGTTAGTTCATTCGGAGATAATAGAATGCATTGCCAAAAAAAAAAAAAAAAATCAAGAGTCGCGATGAAAAATAGATGAACATTTTGCAGCTTCTCGCGCTTTGGGATTACTTGGCTTGCTCGATGCTGCAACCCATCCTCGTATTTACCGTGGAATGAGCACCGTCGCCTCGTGACGTCATCAGCGCAGGTTCCGTGACGTCACTGAGGAAGCCGGGAGGGAGGGGGCGCGTTCGATACACGACGTTGGTTGCGCACTGGTTCGCTCTCTTCGTCATCCCGTCGTAGTGGGTGAAAAAGAACTCCCAGAAGGGATGACAACGGGAATCTGGAAATTTCCAACCCCGAGAGCTTCGAGATTCAAATTTTATTGAACATATCGAGATTTTCTCGATATTTCAGACCTCGTATGTATTCTATTTTATTGCTACACGAATGATGTCCACCAAAAAGATTTATATCCTCGAAAATATTTCTTTTTTATGAGGCACATTCAGGCCAAAAATTATATCAATGACGAATACATTTATATCAATGTTATAGCGATGTAAAAAAATATTTATTTACCATTCAATATTAGTTCATTTATTATAAATAATTTATAATATTATGAATAAAAAATTATACATTTGCTCACGAGATATTGTATATTTTTTTTTTGACTCTTGTGAGCAAGGTTTCTTCAATCTTTTTGTTCGTTTTTTCCCTCGTTGATTAGGGTCATATTGAGCAGAAAATACAATATCAGAAAAATGGAATGATCATACAATTTCTGTATCCTCCGGGATTTTTTGTCGCTGAATTAAACAGCAGAATGGGTTGTTCGTCATAGCGAGAAAATAAGAAGAGAAATCCTGAGGAGAATAGGCCGTCGCAAATGCGCTTGATTAATGTCATTCGGAGTGTAATGGGAATGAGGAAGCAAGGAAATTTAGATTTATTAAGGTTACGCTCATCTCGGTCGTGCTGCCGATGTCTGACGTAACAACTTGATTACTGAACGCGAAATTGAAGGTCTCTGAAATTGAGTTTTATTCCCGTTTGTCGACGTCTTTCTCCATCTAATTTCGTTGGGTCAATGATTGCGACAAATGTGGTAGAAAAAAAAAGAGAAACCATCGTTTTCATCCCTCGTTTGATGTGAATTAGGGGATTATTTGCTCTTAGGGACGCCCAAAATTGAGATAAAAACGTTGGTGATACGAGAATATTTGAACGCCCAAATTTTGTCGGGGATTTCGTACGCCGGGGAAATTATCAACTCTGGAAAAAAAATCGTCTCCTCGTTGTAAGACACGTATTCAAATGTGCGCAATTACGTTTTACTTTTATTCAACGTCACGATAAAGCTTAAAAGTGCAAGCTCAGGCTCGAAGTAATTTTCCCTCGACCAGCTAAAATCCCCTCGTGTATACCAAGCCTCTGATGTGTATCGGTGAATGTTTTAACGGGTTGGGAAAGGGCTACGACAGCTTCCTCAAAGTATGTGTGTCGAGTATGTACTATACGCGCCTCGTTTCTCAACTACACAGCCTCTCTCCTCCCTCTCTCTCCCTGTTTTTCTCCTTTTCTCTCGAATATACCGCCCGTACGAAAGTTGAGACACAGGAGGAGCGAAGAAAGTCGAGTGGATAGTGAGCCGAGAAGTGAAGAGATTGGTCCTCGTCACACCTCTTCTGACGCTAAGCTCGCGCCTCTGAGAACCTCACGAACTAGATTTTTTTTTATCTTCTACCTCCTTTCATTCTTTAAGTTTCCGCGGGCTCATAAAATTCACATTCCTCGGTATATGTGTACCCCTTATTCGAGGCTCTTCCTTTTTTCTTAGTCTCCTTGTCATTTCTTCCGACTTTCAAACAATGAGGCTAGTCATTGAGGTTAAACAAATAAAAATCTGATCGAAAAATCGTGGGAATCACTTGGTCAAAGTTTTTGAATTTACTTACATCATTTCTTCCGATAAATTCAATTCAATATTTGAACTTTATATCGGGCGCCTGAGCTGGCAACACATGGGTCTGTGCGACCCAGAGTTATGGAAGAAAAATCTACTCGTACAGTTCACCCAGACCCAGAGTTGTGACGTTATTCTACAGTTCAATAACTTTATTGCTAATTTAGTGGTTCATGCTAGTTGCATAAATAAGTTACTTTTGTTTCATAATTGATGTTCTCGAAAATATTGACATAATTGATCATTTCGAAATAAGAACTAAGTGCCAATTTTTTTTTTACGCTAGGAAAAATCGCTGTGACGCTGTTTTAAGTTGCACGTTTTCATCGTAGAGTAGAGACGAGTATAGAGAAGCCGCAGTGCGCCAGAGAACTGGCCAGACTCTTCGAATGTCATCCCAGCCTCCTCAATTCCAGCAGCCACCGAACTACCAAGAAACCCACATTTTCGATAATATAACGTTATGACGTTATACACTAAAAACATTTAACGAGTGATAAAAAAAAGTCGTTAATTTAAAGAAGCTTTTAACGTCGTATTTCATTTTAAGGACTCTTCCGATGCCAATTTAGTCATTTCCGGAATGAAAATCAGCAAATCTCGTCAAAGATTATTAATTAGTCGATTCATTAGCTCTAATTTTGCTACTTATTATAATATTCGATCGAAATTAAATTGTTTTTGAAGATCTGGAGCTTGCTTACTGCATTTTGTAACTCAGGAAAAATGTTATCTTTACAGTGAAACCTGAAGACGATGAACACCAATTTGAATATATTTTCAATTCAATTGGACCATTTCCTGAATTATTCATTTACTGACATAATCAAAAATGCTAGCGTTACCTTACGGCGAGATTTGAAACTTTTTTCCATTTTTCGGACAGTCCTCTATCGGAGAAGCTTTCAATTTTTGACGGTCGATTTACCCAGTGAGTATTTTATCGTCAGACGTAAAGACAGAATTTCATAAATCGATCGACGATAAAGCAGATTATTGCAAGAATACGAAACCGCGATAGGTTGTGATTCCGCTAATTTATGAACGAGCATTTTCTCAATTTTTTTTTTTCACGATTGGAATAATTTTAATCATTTTTTTCGTTCATAGCTCGAAAGTGATGATCGTAAGAACTCGAAAAGCCAGACTTTTTTGAAACTATTCAGTTGTCACTCAAACAATTCGTTCATTCTCTTTCCACGAGCCTTGTGCTTAGCTCATCGAAATAGTGAACGAGCGGGCTTAATAAACGATTCCTTTAAAAGTTTTTAACGGCGTCAGCTCGGCGTCGTGCCACGAATAATCTGGTAACAGTAGGCACAGGGGAATTCTACTTCTCGGGTTCATCATCCTTGTCTTCGTGAAAAAGACAAAAAAAACGACGGATTCATCAGTTCTGAGGGTCTCGACATTATTGGCAATTTCCTTTATTGCTTTTTGGGCCTTCAAGCAAATTTTACGTCATGAGTGCTAAAATAAAAAAAATGCAATGACGTAAGCGACATGAACTGTTAAATTCATTGCAGAATTGCAATTAAGCAACAAAATCGCTTAAAAATAATTTTTTTCCATACCCGAACAAAATTTCTCTTGTACTCATAACTTTCCTTCACTTTTCAACGATCCTCTAATGGTTTTCACGACTTTCGAGGGCAAAAGAAATATAGCCTGCGATTGTATAGCTGATAATATCTATTCGTCATAGATAAACGTTTGTATGATTTTTAAAAATTCCGTCCCTTTTTGAAAATCACCAAACAAAAATGTTGAACTATTCGTCAAAGTGACTACTTTTCGCAGGAAGTGAAAAACACTTTCTCGAGGGTTGGACCGTAATCGTTTTTAAAATCCTATGGACGATATAGATACGGTCGGTGAAAATGAATTTTCTTGGTGCAATTATGGTCACTCTGAGCTGAGCTGTCGCG
This sequence comes from Dusona sp. PSUC_FEM 10030013, assembly GCA_018902295.1. Classification (NCBI taxonomy): domain Eukaryota; kingdom Metazoa; phylum Arthropoda; class Insecta; order Hymenoptera; family Ichneumonidae; genus Dusona; species Dusona sp. PSUC_FEM 10030013. Next base: position 12,065 of record JABSMR010029946.1, read on the forward strand.
CGAGTTTTTTTACGATGACTCAGTGACAGCCTCGTTATTTCAATACTTCCGGAAATATCATTTTATCTTAGTGAGAAAATACTTGCCATTTTGTCCGTTCTCTTCGTGAGCTTGAAAGGCATTTTGTATTTATTCAACCCTCTCGGAAAAATATTCATTATAAACGGAAACAAAAAAGGAGACCAAAAAAAAAAACTCTCACGCGAATGGTTGAAATTTTTTTTAAATATTTTTTAACTTCGTCCGATTTATTTTTCACTTGACAAATCTAATAATAACTTTGTAACAAAAGTGTCAATGGCGATTAATTACACAAATGCATTGTAGAATCCGAAATGGACAAATGAATATTTGTCCATCTTCGTTTTTCGCGTCATTGGGTCACGAACGCGACTTAACGATGAAGGGAGGCTGAAACTCGTGCCACGTAAGTCTCGAGCGGCGCATGATTCTAAATTTGGAATCGTTGCTCAGAGAGACGGGATGCACATTAACTTTCAGACCAAAAGAGAAACAAAAATGGCGAATAAAACCGAGTGCTTTAAGGATCCGGTGTTATATGAAATTCACTTCTTTCCCCCTTTTCTAGACCCATAAAAATACCTCTCGTTTTTCTAACGTGCTTTCAAGATGCTTTCAAGGAACAAAAAACGTCAAGTTCTTTGTCTGCTCGAAAGCTTATGATAGTTTTATTAAAATACAAAAACACAAAAATACAAACATACAAAAATTAATTATTACATGAGATTTTATTTTGTTTTTTCCTATTTACTTCGTCGACGATCTTAAATTACCGTTAAACATTGATTTCACTGAAGTTCGGAACGTTTAATCCATTTATTAAAAAATATAAAACAATCAAATGGAGGAAATAAAAAAAGTACGAAAAAAATTTCAAAACTTAATTTATTCAAAAGAGTTATTTCGAAAGCCTTAATTATCATTGCGCATTGTGATTGATGCATGAAGTCAGCCTGGCGTTAAGGAATTTTATTTTATTTATTTCACTTATTATACATTCTACCCCCTCAAATTTAGCGAATTACAAACTATGTGACTCGTTAAAAATCTCCAATTGACGTAAAACATTGTTTTCACTAAAGTTCTTTGTTTACTCGATTTATTCAAGAATATAAAATAATCTAGCCAGCAGATAAAAAAATGTGAAATAATATAAAACATTCGTCATTTTTCGCATTTTGTAAAAGTCATGAATTATCTTTTTCTTTTTTTCATTTTATATATTTCGATCAGAATACTCCGCCTTCGCGATTCGCTATCTCTCGTAACGTTAAGTTCCAATTGGCGTACAACGTTGATTTCACCGGAGGGTCTAACGTGTTTAATAGATTTATTTAACAATATAAAATAATGAAATGGGGGAATAAATAAAAAAGTGTGAAAGAATTTTCAAAATTTCTCATTCTTCGGCGTCATTTCGAAATCGTTAATTATCCATCAGCATTATGATTGATCCATAAAGTTAGCCTGGCGTAACGAGAGCGTAGCGCGTGCGTTTCCTTAACAGTGAAAGTAAAAGTTAGCTGGTCGGTGTTTAGAGGCAGCTTGGTTCGTTCGTTTACTCACTCGTGCTCGGTACTTCGTGACGTATTAGTACCAATGTACATGACAACGGCCCCTTTGCCCCGTCTCTTTCCCTCGCCATATTTGCCAAGCCACAAAATGGACGTCTCGTGGTAGCAAAAGTATTTGGTGTATCGAATCTCTACCCCCTTATCGATTTCAAACGCTTTAAATGACTTGCGGTCTTTTCGCAAACTCACGAATAAGGGACATTTAATAATACGAACCTCGCAAATTATGACTAAGCTCTATTTTCGATCGTGTTCAGCAATAACCTGTTAAATTAATGTATTGCTGTAAATCTTAATTTGAACAAATAGCATAAAATGTAAAAAAAAAAAAAAACTGTAAGAGGTAATGATTCAATTATAATGAATATACTAATAATAATATTTCAGGTAATTTGATCATTTTTATTGAGATTTCGAATTAGGAATAAAGATTTATATTTCAAATTTTAATTTACAAATTGACACACCTGAAGAATGATAAATCGAGGTTGTTTTTGGTGTCTGATTGATTTTCAGAGGCTTCGAATGGTTGATGATACAGGCGGAATAAATCAAGCCTCAAAATGCTTGTATCGTCAATTTTTGGACTGTGGGGTGACAAACTCACCCCTTGTATGATTTGGTCAACAGAAGTCCGAGGTGTTTTTTTCTCTTTGAAATTCCGTAATTCCCATGAATCGTAAAAGTAATTTTTTTTCTAGCAACAAACAGAGTTTCTTCCATGGATATTTTCGATCTGGATCCGGAGGGTTGTTATGTCTACGACCCTCTTTTTTCTCCTCTTTCTTTATTTCTTTCATGGGAAAATTGCTCGTGTCGATGAACGACTGTATACATATTCGCGTGTGTGCAAGAGACGACAGATGGAAATGGCACATGGGCCATTCGGATGACTCTGAGGCAGACCACCTTTCCTCCCGTTACTAAATTTCAACGGGGGAACATTTCCTCTCCTTCTGATTGACTCACCGTTTCTCCATGAAAAACCATCGTTTTACTTTCTTTTCACTTTAATTTTCCACAATTTCCCAACAATTGGCTCAGATTCCTTTTTAAAAACCTAATGTTTTCCTAACGACGATTACTCGGCGATTAGGCAATTCAAAGAAACCGGAAAGTACTATAATTTTCAACATTCGTATGAATTAATCTGAGGACAAATTAAAACGGCCCGAAATAGCCACAATTCTCTTAACTCAAGAATTTCATTTCCAAATGTGCACTCGAAAGAATGTTCGACGTTTTTGAAAAAAACGACGCGTCAGAATTTCGAAGAATTGGAGTCTTCGATGGCTAAAAACTTGACACATTTTTTGAAGGCATTTGAAGAAAAATTTGTAACACAAAATAAGAAGAAAACAATGTCGATTCAAATTTAAACACAAACCTATTTATTTTCTACGTACAGTCGAATTATAAAAAAAATTATACCATAAAAGGTGAAGCTCGCATAAGGGTGTTTTTTTTTTATACAAAGCGGCATAATTAATACGAGCACTAAATAAAAAATTGATTTGTATATTTAAACGTACAAATATTTACATAAACGATCATTGCAAGCTTCTAAACAAATATGGAGATTTTCGTTCCTTCGTAATTGTTGAATTACGATTGATTTTCTAAATTTGCCTGCAAATTATTCCACGTGTATACAAATTTCGTTGCGTGGGTGCAAAATCTTGTGCACATAAATATATATATCTATATATAGCGATATATATATGTGTCGCGACGTACGGATGAGAGTGCAGGATGAACGAATAAGAGGAAAAGAGAAGAGGATGGAAGAAAGAAAGTATGGAGTAAATAAGGATGAGTGAGAGGCGAGATAAGTGAAGAGAAGATGAAGGCAATGGGGCGCCAAGAGTAAAGTCCGTGGCGGAGTGTAAAAGGGAATAGAGCAGGAAGACCGAATATTCCCCTTTCTCCCCTCCCTCTCCTTGTATGCTGCGACATTCGAGCTGGCGCGGGTTCGAACGAAATTTTACTGCTGTAGTTACTCAGTCGTACGCCGGGTGCGCAACGAGTAAGACGTCTGACTCGCGTCGCACCATCATTAACAATAAATAATAACAAAACACAAAAAACAACCAGATAAACAATTATTTTGACGCGTCTGTAAAAGAAAAATAAAAGAAATAAAAGACAAGAGAAAAATCTTCCGACGACTAAATAAATCGAAACAAAAGTTTAACGATCGAGGGTGAAATTCGAATAAAAATCATCGCAGAGTCGTTAATAATTTCATGCACGTTCGAAATTTAAATTTCCCGCCAAAATTCACGTGTCAAACTGACGTTATTCACCTATTAATTTCAACTAATTTTGGAGTATAAAACTTGACGAATTTTCGTGCACACAATTAACGAAATTTCGTCGTATATTCGTTCGTTTTTTTTTCCATACGGAGGTGTGAATAAATTTTGAACAAAAAAACACAAAACGAAAATGAAAAATCGATCGTGTTGAATGATGATGAATTTGTTTTCCCTTCGCTTCAGCTCTGCAGGCACAGTACACGCGAGTACGCCGATTGTAACTTGAGAAGTTATATACCTGCACCGAGTGCATAAAGTTCTGCCACGAGCCGATATATTTATATACATATA
>JABSMR010030057.1:0-16296 GCA_018902295.1 Dusona sp. PSUC_FEM 10030013
ATTTCAAAACCGTAATTACTTTACTATTTATCGAGTGATTACATTATTGATTGTAATCTTCGAAGTTTTCGATGATAAAGATCGTTGACATAAAACCTGACGATGCTTATTAAAATTATAATGATTTTTGATATTTACATGAAGTTTTTTGAGATTTTCCGCAATATTTTGAAATTTCTTCGGAATTTTTATTTTATTGCTAATTTATGGAAACGATTTTAACGACTTATTCGAAATATGATACGAAAAAACACGCATTATTAAGAATACACACGAAAATTGAAAGTTTCTAAACGAAATAGGAGGGAATACAAAGTAATGAATCAATTACAAATGAATTTTTTAATATGTTTATTTTTCAAGTTTTTGCTCAGTTCGTTCCGACAAGGAATCGATTTGGCCCCGAAATGAAAGAATTCAGGGTTAAAAGAGAAGCATTGACGAAGGTACTCGTGGATAAGTCACATAGCATTTGGTATCTTTGTTAGTGAACGTGTATTCGACTTTAATGACTGTACACAGAGTAATTTACCGATTTATGCACAGTTGGCACGGATTAATGATTGATTATCCGCTTCGATGTACTGTGCACGTGTGAATTACGGTAAAAAAAGAGAAAAAAAATGGTTGCACGAACGGCTCTCATTACCAATAATAAAAATCGTTATTCAAGGCCCATCGTTTGTGTCTATAGACTGCAGCGTAAGAGTCTTTTGTGTCGGGGGCGTTGATTAATCAATAATCCATCGAGCGTCAAAAAATACGGCCGCGAGTATAGAAAAATCGTCTATGCGCTTACCGATCGGCGCCCCGAGGGGAGGACAAGGAGGGACGTTTTCAGAGAAGGAAAATAATGGAGGCGGCTGATGTGAGAAGATTAACAGGACGTTCTCGAACAGAGAATAAAAAAAAATCGATGCAACTTTTGAGTTGATCGCGAGGGCGCTCTCGCGCGCTACAACTCGTTATACACAATGAGACGCGTTTCGTATAGTCTTCGGATTATTCAGGCTTCCCCAAGATGGCTGCCATTCGATCGAACCTTTCTTGAACAACTGCTCCGAGAATTTATACCGACGTCTGAACACGATCATCTATTTTACAACAGTCTATTCGAAGGATGGATTGACTGACGCTCTTTCGGACTTTTGGCCCCACCGATCTCCGATTTAATAATAAAATTATCATTTTTTTTTCTTCACCTCGATGATTCTTAAGAAGTGAATCAGAATCTGGGGCATCCCAGTGGTTTCTCTATAGTTCAAATTTTTTTAATTATATAATTCATTTTTTTGTTTCAATCATTTCTAGTTGAGTGGGATCTTCATCATGAAATCGGACTCGAAATTAAAAAAATTAACCAACATTCACATAAAAGCTGTACATTATTTTCGTATGTTGAAACATTTTTTTTCTCCGTTTATTAAACAATTTATTTGTTTATGCAATCTTCTTTCTTTACTTATATATATCGAGATTACAATTTTCGCGAGGTTTTAAATAAATGATTGATGAATAATTCTAGATGTTTTTTTCCATTTGGCCACAAACGAAAATTACGATGAGAAAAAAATTTGGGTGGCGTGGCATAAGATGTCCTTAAATGAGGAGGTCCTCGAGAGAGGAAGTGATGAATAATTGTGTGGTAAATTTGCCAATGGGTAATCGCTCAAGTGGTTAAACGTGCTCGCGTCTCAATCTCATTGTTTGTGCGGTAATTGTGAGCATTAATAGATGAGAACTGGGTCTTCCATTCCCTCTCGCTCGAAGAGCGAGTAGGAGAACGGTGCGGATCGAGAGATTCTCCATCCTACCTCCGGTTGCGCAACATTGGGAACCCGTAGTAGCGGGCAAGGTGCACCGGTGAGCAAAAGAAAGAAAACAACAAATCCCGCGTGTCACATTTACGACATGATTGGTCGAAAAAACTTTTTATAACACGTTTGCACAAACATCGAGATCAGTTGATCATTCATTTTGGCACGTTCAACGAGCCAGTCATTTATTTGCAGACCTCAATCGTGAACGATGCTTCATATTTTTGTTTTGACTATAGAAAAATAAATAACTTCATAAATGATTTGCAATTCAATCCGAAAACATAAAGACACGAACATATTAAATTTCATCATTTAGTCACTGGCTACATGCATCGCTGTTTTCTGAAAAAAAGTATAACAATAATGAAAAAACCTTATTCGTTTGTGGATTATTAGGAGCACTTGTACGATCACGAAGAGCGCCACACAAAGAATAACGAACCCAAATTTTTTTTTTTTTTTTGAATTTGATTAACGTTGAAAACGAGTTGAAAAAAATAGCGTCGTAATAAAATCATTGTAGGAGGAAGAATTTCGGTGGTTAAAAACGTGTGGAAGCTTTGTTCGAGGTACTCGATGACTGACACGTGCCCCAGAGCTATATCATTAAGACCAATGTCGGTCTATTCAGGCACCTGATCTTTGTGAATAAATGCAGACGCGTATTAAAAAAGAGAGAAAAAAAAACAAGACGGAAGGATTACTCAACGATCGATTCGTGAGTTTGGTTAGGCTTGTAAAACACCATTTTTTATTTCCTGCTTATGAGCGAGCCATTCGTGAGTACATTTCTATATGAATTGAAAAACATATAGTTATAAATAGCTGGGAAGGTGCGAACGCTTTTTTCCCAACGTCCTTGACCGTGCGATCATACGCGGCCGTAAAAATATCAGCCAAATAAACATTAATCGTTTACAATGAATTTTATTTCTCTCGCTCTCTCTGTCTCACGGTTATCCTTCGGTTATCACGATGTATATATATGTACGAATTGGAACGTTGTACAAATCGAACAAGCTCGGAGTTGGATACGCGTCATCTGTGATCCGTCATCGATATATGTGTTGCTGTTTGAATAATCGGCCCCGATAAATAATACGTACTAAAAGAAAAAAACACTGGAGAAAAAAATTGATCAGCAAAAAATCGTAATGCAAACATCTGAAACATTGCGAGTTATGAAATTGTTATGAGGTCTTCAGCACTTTTTTATACTGAAATGGTATAATAAAATTATAATAATGTAATTAACAAAACATTATTGTTTGTTTCTATTAAGTATTTTATGAAGTGGAGCAATTATATGATTCGTAAAAAATTACATTTTATAATAATAGTACAACGTGTGTCTACAAATACACATTTGCACATTATTTCATATACTTAATGTTACACTATTACTATTATTAATATTATTTTGCATAGATTACGTATAACGTGTGTAACGGTCATTGTGCAGCATCTCTGGACCATTCTAATATCAAGGATAACTCGAGCTTCGAGATGGACGAACAGGTAGGAAATTCTTCGAGTTGTTCTCCCCCTCCCCCTCTCTTTCGCTGGTATATTTGACCGGGATATCGGAGCGCGGATGCAAGTGACCTCTGACCCGGCACGCCGTAACCCAGAGGAGATCTTGACTCATGACGCACCCGCTCATCCTCACCAGTTCTACAATCTTGCACGGTTATGTATACATAAACGTCACTCTCTCTTACACTCGTCGCTGAAAACCTCAACTCAATCACTGAAATGTCCCGGGAGACCATCGTGTCGAGAAATTATCACGAGATCGATCACCATACTCCGGTCCATTTCATCGAGAACCCGTTGGTTCAATAAATTATAAAATATCTTCTCAATTAATTATTAAAAACCAACATTTTTTTCGCAAGTTTCAAGCGCATGTTATGTCTCTTTGGCAGGCCATTAATTATTGTCGAGTAGCAACGACGATAATTGCGAAATTTGTATTAACTAAATGTTTGAATTGTTGTTTAATTACAATTAACAGTTGACTGAGTGAAAATTTACTCGAGCCATTACATTTCAGTTCTCACGCTTGAATTGTTTTTTTATAATGCACATGTGTGCATGTAGTACGTATTTTATACAGTCACATGCAATGGAGCGAGTTGATGGTGTGATGATCGGGAGGCGATAACATTTCCAATAAATGCCTTTCGATGGATATATTCTTGTCCACCAATTTTCGCCAATTTCGTATATTAAATCAAATTACACATCTTCATTCTATTATACGTATAAATATATGTATATATTTGAGTGTGTATATACCTGACACATTATTCGTGAAGACGGTCGTGAACGTAGGAACGAGCTGTTTATCGTACAGAAGATTTATAGGGAAGGGAGGAGAGAGACGTAACTCGTGAAAATTGTCTGGTGTTCAGGAGGGCGCGAGCGCGTGATAGGACTATTCCGGCGAAGGGTGCTACAGCCACGATTACAATAAGATTGGGCGAGCTGCTGTCGCACTAGCAAAGTGTCCACTTTTGGCGATCGCTACATACATGATGCCAGGCTACGAGATCGGCAGGAGTATCGGTAAGGGAAGTTGAACGAGAGGATGAGACAGGTGAGGAGAGGAGGGGGGCGAGAGGGCTCGTATATGTACGAACGTGATCGTCCAACCCATATTCTTTATAACATACAGGAACGATCGTTACAGCCTCGTCGTACGGGACATGATTATTGGAGGTCCGAGTAATACTTGTAATCATGGCGCGTCTCGCAACACTGTCTCGATACATAAGGACGGGCGCGGGAATAAACGAGTGGAAGGATCTGGAAACTATTTTTCCACCGCATATACAAGCAGCTTTGCCTTTTTGTCGTTGGTTTTGCACTTTACCGATATCAGTTTATTGTTGCTCATCGTTCTACGATACTCTCGTGATACTCGCTCGAATCAGATCGGTTGTGACCCTGAGAATGCTCGATCAGACATCTCTCACCGCTTACCACTGTTATGGTTGTTACTCGATCCTATCCCCTTCCGATTCTTCCGATCGAAGGACATCTCGATTGACCGAGTTGGAAAAGACAATGCCCGGGCAGCTCTTCGATCGCTTCGAACCGGGCACACACGGACACGGACATCAACATACCGATCGCGGGATAGAGAACTTATCGAGGAATCACCCTGCGGCGTAATTATCCCCGAGGAAACTCGAGATATCGCGCGGGATCGAAGACTCCACGAGCGAAGGAATAAGTCAGGGGAGTTATCTATCGACTCTCGCACGATTAATCGAGAATTATACGTACTATATATACTGATTGATGCAAAGGTTTCGATCGCGGGCAATGAGATGAAATACTGCCGAAGCGAAAAGTTCTTGGCCATTTCTTTCGTCGATTCGAACGAAACCGTAGATTGTGCTGGGAAAGTCTTATCGCTTTTCAACTACACGGGCAAAGCCCGAGCTTTATCGCACTACTACTACTTTGTGATGCTACTTTTGACACATCCTGTACAAATCTCGACGTACGTAATCTCATTCCATCTTCATTGCAATAGTTATATACATATATGCATCGCGTCTCGTCATGGCAAGGTTATATTGCGCCAAAGCGCTGCCGCACGTGATGAGAAGACTCGAGCATTGTCCTGAAAATGCCAACTCTCGAAAGCCTCGATACTTTGTTTTCCTGACTTATGATTCTCGAGCATCGGGCACATTGCGATTTTTATGGCTTATCCCGAAGATTTAATCGAACCAACTCGCTACAAATGCTCGGGAAAACGGATGCATTTTTTATTACGCGCCACTTCGCGCACTGCACCTAATGTCATGGTTTTTCACGATCCTTCCACGGATAATCAGGACTTTGGACCAACATCCAGAGGTTGAAAGCTGCAACTTCGTGTTTTTTTCAGATTTTTTCACCAAGTACTTTGGTTCATTCAGTTACTTGAGAATGTTTCTCATTTCTTTTTTGTCATACTTTGCCGTTCTTCAAATTTAACATCGCATTCGATGTACTTAACTGACCAAAGTTCTCGTTCTCATACATACAAACGCGGCCATGTTGCTCGTGCAGTTACATATTAAAATATATTATGCCTACGTAGTCCGTCATGCTAACTGCTCGTTTCTTATTTTCTCTTCGCTCTCGATAGGTCATGACATTCGCGTCATTAACGCACGCCGCTTTGATTTATAGCTGCGAGGAAGAACGAGATATCAAATACCAAACGCCAACGAATCAAATCTTCATCTACCTTTTCCGCTCGCTTTTAATTCCCCTCATTCCACTCCTCCATGACCCTCTTAACGCCAGCGTGCTTTTATAGTAATTTCTTTTATTATTTTTATATTCAGTATTCAATAATAACAATTATGATTATTCTTACTCAATCAAGAAATTATAAATATTGATGTAAATGTTATTTTCAATAATTATTATTCAGTGCATTTGAACGGTAAACATATTTCATTCGTGTGTTTTGCAAGAAAATCTATAAAAAATACTGTTTAACATATTTAAGGGCATGGATCGTTCACCCATCCTCCTCGAATTTTCTAACGTGAAATTTTTCCACACCGTTCGTCCGATCGGCATTAAAAAAGTTTTATTCCACGTACAAAAATGGTAAAAATGGGCTAAACATTTTCTTATTCCGATTGGACGAAGGGTGTGGAAAAATTTTACGACTTGTGATTTTTGTTTCCATAAAAAAAATGACTGCGGAATAGCCTATAAAAAAATTTACAGCAAATGAGTAACATTTCTTGGTTTGTTCTACGAATTTGCACAAAACTGTGGTAACGCTACATCGATCTGCCATAAAATATTTTATCTGTTCAGGCTTGTGATCATATTTGCTAGAAATATTCAAATTTGAAGAATGATTTTTCGATTGAATTTATAGAATTAATTTTTCAAATGAATCATAAGAAAAATTGTTATCATTATATTGGAATTGAAGGACTGAGTCGAAAATAGAGGGGCCGATGATAGAAAAGAAGATTGAAACAATTGAAAATTTGTTCGAGGTCGTACCGAGCGATTCCCGATACTAATTTCGTGATTCGAAGTCAGAAGCACGCTCGGGCGCATCGCGAGCGATCCTTCCCTCGGCTCGACCCTGGCAAATTCAGCTTGTACACATAACACACGTACGAAGGACGAGCCACGCGTGTGTAGTCTCATGAAATCACATAGGTGAAAACACGTGATACGCATTCCCATCGAAAAATCATCCAGCCTCAACGCGAAACGTTCGCTTACCAATTTGAATCGTTTTTTTTTGTTTTACTTGTCCAACACACACTTTAATATGTAGACTTCAACATTATTGTCCCTGATATTTTACTTCCAGAAATCATTCATAAAAATGATTTTGTAATTAAAATAAAAAGTTTATTTTCACAAATAAATACCGGAATTTTAATACTAACTGTTATTTTTTAATTGATTCATTGCTCAAAAATGAAACGAGGAGAGAAAAAGTTGATTAAACTGATTTTCAGTCATCAGGTATACTATTATTTCAAATAGAAAAAATAATACAATTTATTGCAAAAATGGCGCATGTTTTACAAAAGGAGAAAGAGAAGACAGTGCGCGGTGGAACGATAAAATCAAATTCCACGGGTCCAAGTTGGTACACAGGTTGGTACGTGACTGACAGGAGTCGGTCGTGTTTGACCTGAATCTTGAAGAGCTTGGTTACCACGGGACGCGAGATAAAAGAAGCGGACATGACGAGGAGTAGGTACTTGGGTGAAGAAGCGCTCACAAGGTCCTCCATTTTTGTACTCATCGTAAAAAAGTTTTCCGCGGATCATTTTTTATTTTCGCCCAGTTGCCTCAACGAATTATATAGCATTATTTCAAGAGTTGACTCGTTTGCTTTATTTTATCACATTGAAACGTACTCAACATCGCACAATTGGATTGTTCATCTCGAATCATCGGGATTTTGAATTATCCAAAAGGACTTAATTGGGCGAGCCAACTAATCCTCAGTCCTTCCAATCAATGAACTTGGTTGACCTGGTGAATTCTTGAACTTTCCAAGTACTTAAATATTAAACTTAACTTGTGAGGTTGATATGCATCAATTATTGTTACTATGTTTTTAAGAGATTATTGATGGCCTTGTCGGCTCGATGGATTTGGGCTCTTTTAAGGTTTATTTTTAGAGTGAGTTTTTCAACAACGGGACCAACAAAAATTCTTTCGACGAAAAAGCAAAATGTATACCGTTAGGCTGCGTACAACAAGGTTGGTGCGAAAGCTCTATCGAATTCTATGAAATCGGGTTCTTGAAGTTTCAGTTGTGCGAATCAATTTAATGACAGGTCTTATTGTGTCTTGATTCATGCCAAGTGGCTCGCACCCGCGTAATTTGTAATTTTATAATTATAAACGGAAAAGATTAGCACGAGCGTGCGTGCCAATCTTTTCCAATATTTTCTTTTCACTCGCGCGTTTCATAAAAAAAGAAAAAAAAAACAAAACAAAAGGACATAACAATTAACGCACGGGCAGTTGGGTAACTCGAGTGCGTCAGTAAACGAGGACACACTTGTGCTCATGATTCCAGTGCGGCAGGTTGGCACGCTGCTTATACGGTCTCTGTAAAATAGTGGCTGCTTCGTTTTACAATACATATATAGATATATAACGTAAGAAAGCACTCGACGAAGTCACTTTTACTAGAAACGTTGGTTCTGGAGTCTCGGAGGATCGGGCAAACGGGAGCGTAATCGTCGGTGCGTGTAAAAATTGCATCGAAAGCGAATCGCTCCTGCGACGAGTTTATATACGTGTATATATATATAAACACGTGTTAGTCGTTGCAAAAAATGGTGGAGGTGGCTCGGCTGCTTGGGAGTTCAAGAGCGAAGGCCTTACCGCTTAAGGGAAAGCGTCTATAAGAGAGAAAGAGAGTGAGAAAAGGATAAAATAAAGATGGCGAGTGAAGGAGGCAAGAAATAAGGCAGAAGCTAACCAACAACGCCTCGAGTGTGCCGCTGACTGAGACGGACAGACAATAGGTCGAATGTAAATGTGGGAACGTGAGTCCCATCCCTGATATCTTCTCCTCTTTTCCTACGTGTATAGATATATGTCTACATGCATATGTGCTCACTCTCACCCTCATCTCATCACTCTCGTACTTTCAGTTAAGCAGAACGCGAAAAGCCAACTTGGATGTAACATGTGCTCGAATTTTTTCAATTCACTAAGTTCGATTTTCGTTTATACAAAATTTTATATAATTTCTTTCTCAATATTTTTCGTATAATTTTTCAGGGGCAAGGTATTATTTAAAAAAACAGAGTTGAATTTAGGAGATGAAAAATCGTCGTGACGGAATTTAACTTTGATCGCGAGGGATCATGGTCTACAGCGTGAGAAAGAAACATTGACAGATACCCACGTGTCCGTAAAACTTAATCGACGATTGATCCGACGGATTTTTGTAGTGTCTCGATGAAAATGGGGGAACGGGAATAGCGACACAATCCAGGTGAAGCGAGAGAGTATTGCGAAAAAGGTATTTGAGAGTTTTTGCGATCGTTAGCAAGTATCACGAATTTGAGCAAATGGCAGAAATAAAGCGAGCATCGGGAACAGAAGTACATTTGAATTTTTTTTCAATGCAGCGGCTATATGAAGCGGAGAGAAAAAAATTAGGGAGGGGGAGAACCGCCGAGTTCTCGATCGTGAGATAGCCGTTTGACATCTCGGTCCCGGTTATGTAGGATCATCGGGTGGTACATAGTTATACCACCTAAGTACATTTTCGTGCTCTCGTAGTATGAGAGCTACCTGATGCGATTGCACAGCGGCACATATAAAATCGGTTAGCTCTCTCTCTCTGCACAGTGGCCGGGTTGATCGATGGTAATGGTTTTTAAAAACGACAATGCCACGCCGTTCGAGGTCGTTTTCCCTCTCTCGCAGTCGCAATACCACAACGTCAGACAGTCAACATTCAAGATTAAACGTTAGCAGGGCATTCGGGATATTCAACGTTATTGCACACGTTCAGATGTATAAGATGTCCAAAAAATCGCTTGAAAGGTATACCCGGGTCAAGTAGATCCTGGAATTTTCAAGTAAACATTCTACATAATCGTTTTTTTTTCTCCGAAACATCATCGGTTCCGAGATGTTCATATATTGATGGCTAAATCGCTCATCGTTGCTTCGGTATCTCACGATCAAACTGTCCTGTAAATATAAAGTCACTGTTTCGAGACACCCGGTATATATCGTCAACAGGATCGAGGCACCTTCTCTCGCTCGTTGAGATCGCGAGAGGAGCATGTAAAGATCCTCGACGACTCGTCTAATAGTCCTTCCACGTAGCATCTTCCTCCCGCTCGCTCTCCGTGTCTCCTCTCTCTTTAGTCTCCGCATTGAAATATATCGGTAGATCCGCGAGCAAACAACGTGTGGCGATGAGATCAGTAGACCAGTGCCTTGGCACTCGCTACTTTTTCCCTCATCCACTTATTCTTCTTCCAGTTAATTTTCGTCACGCAACCAACGAAATATATATAATAATCTAAAGGAGCAATCGTGACGCAATTTTAATGACTGTCTCGCAGGTACCCATACAGTACTCGGAGATAGCACGAGATGTCTGGCTACATTAGAACGGAGGATGGATCCAGGAAGATCCCTTCCAGTGTCTCGTGGATGCTCGAGGTAATTAACCCGCCGATCGGTCCAATATGAAAATGATATGCGAGCGGGGTAAATGGTACTGTACCAGAGAGCGGCAATTAAAACGGGGCAACGGCTCGAGATGTTTATTGCCGGTAGTCACACCAGCGACCTGGCGGACGATTTTTATCGCTCATCCCGATCTCTGCCACCGCGATCTGACATTCGTTCAAGCTTGAGCGTGACCGGAGGCATGCACATATGATTTTTTACTCGGGGGTGGAGAGAAGATGAGAACTTATTCTCGGGGCATATTCACCGTGGCGTTTTAACGCGTCTTGTAAACATTTCAGCCCCAGGGGGGACGCTCGCTCGCGGGAGACGCACCGAGGATGATTCAATGAGTCGACAAGTTTTACGTAATTCTTCGTGGGTGCATGTACTTTCTTTTTTTCCATTGTAGATTTAACTCGACGGTCAATCAAAATCGTAGATTTTTATTACTAAAGAGGCATTTTTTTTCTTTCATTAAATCCGAATAGAATAGTGGCGACGATTCGCGAGAAATATTACCAGCAAAACGATCAAGAGCATCGTACACGGAGCACGCAGTGTTTATAATCAACTGAACTGGAACGACGTGTGAGCAGCTGGATCATCTTCCGTTGCGCAAACTTTGAGGCGATCGGCATGGGCAACAGGTTCATGATAATGATGATGATGATGATGATGATGATGATGAGAAGGAAAGGTTGCTACTTCGAAAGTTTCGAAATACATGTATATATGTTAACTTGTATTTACGATAGGAGTAGTATATTAGCTCCAGTAAGACGTGAGAACGTTTTTGACCGTTTCTCGTTTACCAAGATGGCGAAAAAACATCGAAACCGGGGATATTCAGTTGCAGATTCCATCGAAAGTAATTATTTCATAATTCTTTTTTTATTTAACAAGAACAAAATTTCATGGAGAAAGGAAAACGAAGGAAGGATGGTAGAATAAAGCAGAACGGAAGGAAAAAAGAAGAAAAAAAAAACAAAATAGAAGGAAAGCTCTTGTCCGCGAAGCCATTAGATTTCTCGTAACGTGTGTCATTGTGAGGCTATCTCTTGAAGAGACTGCGCTATAGGTGTTCAAAGTATCTTGGTGGGGCTGTGCTCGCTTAAAACATTTCTCTGGTTCACCTCGTGCGTCTCCCTCGACGCTGGGCATGTTCGTTATTTGTACCCACGTAAGAGGATTCACCTCTTACAATACCAGCGTGTTATACCATCTCGTTCATATATATATATATATAGATGCTGTTTATACTTATATACATTTTGTGTAAGCTCGTATCCGCGCGCAGGCGATTAATAACCGAGGTGTTTCGTATAAATTAAAGCATTTACCTTCTCTATATCCTTCGCTCGCGGGCTCGTGCGGGATCCGGTAGTGACTCCACGATTCTGTGTAGTCCTATACGTACCGTTCTACAGGGAGCTCAAAAAGTCACTCCGGAACTCCGAACACATTTACTTCATGACATTCTTAAGCGGACATTTTTCAGTCAATCTTTTGTCCAACACGCCGTTGACAGAATATAGCATTATGAAGTCACAGCCTAATATCCGTTGGGTTATTGTGAGGACAGGACATAATTCTCCGCTTTGCACATACTGTAAGGCCGATACTCATCAATTACAATCTCGTGAAAACGATGCATCGAAGAGAAAAACAGTAGTTGAGAACTATTTCACGATCTGCTTAGCCCTGTTGAATTTCGGGCCTGACTTTTGGCGCAGCCTCTATATATCAGCGAAACAAAGTCTCTAAAACATATACACACTGTAACACGTCATGGTTCAGGTTTAGAGCTCTCGGTGCTCCGATCTCTCGACGCCCGTGCATCCACCACCGGAGATATTCAAGGATTCATTCGTTCTCTTCTCAACAACCTGCCGGGGCGCTCAACGCAGTTGTGGAAACCGAGGCAACGGGTAATCCTTTTGCTTGTTTATGCACACACAAACGCAAACACACACACACACACACGGCGGGGTGAGTTATAATTTCTACTCGGAGCTATTTCTTTGCGAGTAATTCACGATGACCTCGGTTGACTGGTTGTACTTGTCTCTCTTTTTTTCTTAATGGGAGCTGCTATATTAATCAGCGTTATAATAACTTAATACTATTCGTTATTCCAATAAAATAATAAGGAATGATAGACGCCCCGGGGAATCGGGGTATATCACGCGCTCCGGCTCAATCCGATCAACATCTTCGCGGCTGTCCTCGGGGTGCGCGCACCCGCTCTGTGTATACGTCTTACTCCCGTCGTTAAGATCAGCCCTTTATATAGAGTTATAGAGAATCTCGGTGGTTGGAAAACAAAAAAGCGATCGGGTATTATTACAAGAGGTAACATGGATATGTTGTTATTATATATCGTGCACTCGCGGGCATCGAGAGGTTGACCCGCCGTACAACAGCACGCGAATATCTCCCCACCGCCCTCCCTTCAAACAGCTAAACAAGGTCAAATGTGGAAGAGCAGGAAAAGGCGCACGGGCGCGCGTCTGTTGAGCCTTCCATGTTAGCAGGTTCAACGGGGTTAACCTTGAGGATGATTAGAAAGCAAAAGGTCCCCCGTCGTTTGCACATCGGATCACGACTTCGTCGGTTTGCCTTCCGTGGCCATTCGAGTTCGATACATAAATATATATATAGATGTAAGTATACAGAGCGACAATTATAAGATGCAGCAAGAGGTTTTTACGGGGGCTGGCGGGGTAATATTGACATTTTCCGTGGGTGGATCTCGAACGGTTTTTTACGCTCATTTTAGTTCAAAAAAATGCGACATATTTGTCGAAAGTATATAAATTTTTTTTATTAAGAAGGAAACAAAACTTGGATCACGGTGGGTTCGATTCCCTCATTCCGCTAATTGCGTTTGAAGTTGCTTATTTTTATCAATTTTTCATACTTTTTTCTCCACAGTGGAAACTTTGAGAAATAATTTTCACGAATGTTTCGGTTTCAGGATAATGTTAATTTTGTTATCTTATCGATCATCCACGAAATTCAATAGCTCAACCCTCGAAGTAGATTTAGAATAAATAAGA
Organism: Dusona sp. PSUC_FEM 10030013; assembly: GCA_018902295.1. Classification (NCBI taxonomy): domain Eukaryota; kingdom Metazoa; phylum Arthropoda; class Insecta; order Hymenoptera; family Ichneumonidae; genus Dusona; species Dusona sp. PSUC_FEM 10030013. Next base: position 13,592 of record JABSMR010030057.1, read on the forward strand.
TCCCCGCGAAGGTTCGGCCCAGAAAGAAAACCGGAAATCGCCGGTTTTGTGTAACTGAGTAACTACTTTTTTCGAGGCCTTCGTTCAAGAGGAACGAGGAAGGGGGAGAAATATAATCCTCTAAATATAATTGGAGATCGTGCTCGGAAAAATTAAGGAGGCTTCTTTATTTCCTCTCTTCCTCTTGGTGTACACCTGTGTATTTATCGTATACCGATGGAAAGTTGAATTCGTGGCGATCGGTGCCTCGATCTTCCCGTAGTGACGTAACTTTTGCTTTGTTTGGTCGAAACTCGCTATCAAAACCCGTACATTCGTTAATAATACTCATTAACGCGAACAGTAATTTTTTTCTTTTTCTTTCATACACACACACACATCGGCCGGCTCTACCAAACGTTTTTTCCGGTAATTAACTTTCTAGCTTTGCCACTATCTTTTAGCTGCGTATTATTTTCGTTAAATGGACGGTGGAACCTTCTTTCATTTTCTCCTTGGAGGAACATCATCATTATTTTTTTTCCTCCACGAGCGGGTTTTTCTCGTTTTTTTATAAATCTTTTTTTTTCGTCTCATTTCATTTTTTCGTACTTGATACACGAGTTCGATTAACGTGCTATATAGCTTTTTAATTTTACGAGAACGCGCGTGTGTCGATGATCGTCGGTTATCTTATCGAGTATCTGGATCGAACTTAATTTTCTTATACTCCCACCGTGTACTACATCAGGTATATATATGCTGCATGCGTGTCCCTATGCTCGTTGTATATGTTTATACATATAATATATATATAACCCTAAGGCGATCTTATCGATGTGGCAGGGCCTGCAGCGAGTCCATGAGATCGTCAAGGTGGTCCACGAAATCGCTCCGAGTCAATCGGCACACCACGGGATATGATCGTGCCTGCAAAGAATCTCTGGAGGACGATACCAAGACGAAAATAAGATCATCGTCGTTGCGAATAAGAACGTGTATAACTATATACATATAGATTTTTCAAGACGATCGTGAAACGAGTCGATTTAAATGTATCGGGGATATGCAGGGCGCGAGAGGATGGCCCGATCGCAATCGCGGAAATGTAGCCTCGCGTGAGCTTGAACGAGAAACGGAGCGACACATCCACCCGCATTCTCCGACTCGATTCCGTGTATATTTTTCGTTGAGAGCTCTAAAAAAAATTTCCAAACCCAAATGGAGATACGAAGTCGTCGTTCTGCTGTTTATCGCGCGTTCGAAATCTTGCTCGATATATTTTGTCGCGGGTCCCCGCCATCCGGATTTCTTTCAGGGGGTTAAATTTATAATGGCTCCAATTTCTGATATTCACTGGTTTTTTCTATTATTATTATTGTCTTTAAACAATGGGAAAAACGAAAGGAAAAAGCCAAACCATTTTCATTCCGTCGAATTCGAAGATTCTCGAGTTTTTATTTATTCGAGATTTTAGGTCACGAAATGAAATCGTTACGCTGAGCTGAAATTGAAGGCGATCGGCATGGTTCTTGTTTCATATGGGTTTGTTGAGCTTCCGTGGTCGACCTCCGCGACGAGCTTGCCGGTTGTCGTCGCGTTTTACCGCCCGCGCGCAACACACGGACTTCGTGACTCGGGGATCACCGAAGAATGCATTATTGTTGCATACTCACTCACATGCACACATAAGAAATATACAGACTCAAGCGTACACACATGCACTCACTAAATTCTCCTGGTCAAGATGTCGGCGTATTCTTGTCCGCGTCGCCCTCCCTCAGCTTCTGCTTTTGCGGGTTGCTTCATTTGAATGCCGCACGAGCTCCGATCCAACGTTCTCATTGCGAAGAAAATCCCTCTCGTTTCTGCGGCACACCATATTCCATATTTTACGACCTAAAATGTGGTCTCGTTTCAAGATAGAGAAGAAAAAATATTGCGAAAATATTGGATTATTAAAATAAACGTCGACTCTCGAATCCATGAAATTACTATGAAAAACCTTAGTGAAAAACATGATTTAAAAAAGAGATGACGAAATTGGTAATATTTTTTCACATGCAGCTAAAAAATCGCGATTAATCAATGATGATAAATAAAACGATGTTTTTTTGTTGTTTAAAGCTGTTTTTTCTTAGCGCCACATATAGTGACCACGTGTATGTTTCCGTATATGGTAAAATATCCGGGATAAGAAGCACGGTGGCGAGAAAATAGTGTAGGATAGATGGAGAGGAACGAGACGAATCCCACGGCATCTCGTCGAAGATTACAGGGCCAGTAATTAGTATATTGAGCGGTAATTAATATATTGGCCCGGTCGCTTCGACCGCATAACATGTTATTACCGAGATGCAAGCTCGTGCCTTTGGACCTCAGGAAAGTGTATAAGTAACCTAAATATACGGACGCATGTATACACATATGTGGTTGACTTTCTTTTTTCTCCGCGACAAATTCGTTCATTCGTTTCGTTTATATATAAATATTATAATTTATTCATATTATTGGTTGATAAATATGCAACAACAATAATAATTCAAACTTGATAATAATTCATATTTAACAAATATTTAGTAAATATTTCCAGTTTTGACAAAATTATTATTTCGTTAATCATTTTATTGTTATTACTCGATGTATTATTTTGATAGAATATATAACGGGGCATGCAGCATCCGGGGATCGATTTCGAGGTAGAATAAAAATGAAAAAAAGCGATC
>JABSMR010030168.1:0-16293 GCA_018902295.1 Dusona sp. PSUC_FEM 10030013
TACTAATATACTAAAGTAGAAATTGAGAACCGACTGATGATGAAAAAAAAAATCTTTCGACATCGGTAATCGAACCCGCGACCTCCCATATGCTGACGCTTTCACAAGGGGAAGGGGAGGTGCTGACACTTCGAATGTGTGATGCACATCGATATATTGCCGCGCGCTCTGCAGTTGAAAAGTGAAATTAACTTTTCTGTGCCAAAAGCTAACATGGGCCCTGTTGTTCCATGTAAATCTATGTTCTCTGATCTTGCGGACAGATCAGATAGATGTAACCATATATAAATATTGAAACACTCGTTCCCTCCATAACGTCCATAAAGTTCGAAATTTAATTAACGAATTCGACGAGGAATTGAGGCTGCGAGTTGGAATTGATGAGTTTTCGGCGACGGCCGTGTGACTGAACTTTTACTCTGTTCCCTTTCGTTTCACATCGATTAAGTGTAATACAGGATCGGGTGAGATTGTAAGGTATGTCTCGTAACCTGCTGTCAACTGTCGCTACGCGCTCAAGCATTTTCACCATTCCCCACCGTCGCATACGCGAATCTGTTATTAGGTTTATCGACTGACTGCTTTGTTCGGTGCGAACCTGATTCTAGTCTCTGTTCCGAGAGCCGACTGCCGAAATCCGAGATGGACCTTCTCGAGGATCCAACCTTCCGAAACAAATATCAAAAACACAAGTTGAAAGTGAAACGATGGGAGAATCAGTTCAAGGAAAAGTACGCTCGTAAACCGAACAAGGTAAGCAGGAGGAAGGCGATAATGTATAGGGCTTGATTGAGAAAAAATAATAACAATATGACCCACGGTCTTGCCTATTGCAGGATGACATAAGAGCGGCGGACGATGCTATTAGAGAATCTTATAAAATGTACTACAAACTGAAAACCCAAGCGCTGGAGGAAACTCTCTTGGATATAACCTTTCCGGACGAATCAAGAGCCAATATAACTGCAAATACAAGCGGCGAGGCCGATGCTTCGTGGAGCTTCCAACTCGATTCCACCAGCACGGATACAGCCGTGGTCGAAGCGTCCTCTATAAATTCAGAAAACATAGATCCGGAGATGTCGCTACTCGAGTCTTCTATTTTGCCAATAGTAAACGCAGTAGCGACAAATATCGAAGAAACGCCCAATGTCGACGGAGCTTGGGGTTCGCATTTGAACAGAGACAAAGAGGCTGCCGCTTCTTCGCGAGTTGTTAAAAAATCCAATCTTGCTATAGGTCGCTCATCCAGTTTCCAACTATCGCGAAAGTTGTTTTCCTCATCAAATTTGACCAAGAGAAATCCTCGAAAATCTCTCTCTATGAACAAACTCAAGAGCGTGAGATCAGATCCGGAGGAAAGCAGCATCGGGGACGGCGGCGAATCCGCTAATCTCGAGAGCATCGATGGTTTTGATCCGAACGAGTCCAACCTATTTGGCGATACTTTAAAAGTCGTCAGTCAGGATGTAACAAAATTAACGGCGCAACCGACAAACGCGATCGATCGATTGATCAAAGGTTTTACGACAAAAACGAACCACCGGGTGAATTACGCCTGGTTGGAACGTTGTACGAGCGATGAGCAGCAGTTCCCATCCGAGCGCGTTATTAACCATCCTGACAGTTTGTCCGGTACGAGTGATTCGGGTATCGAATCGATCAACGCGAGCGATCCTCTTCCGATTCTCGACTTTCGGGGGGATAACAGACTCGCCGAGCCGGATCAAACAGATTCGGAGGATTTTATTTGCAGAAGCGATTCCGAGGAAGAGGATAAAGGACAAAGGGTAACCGATAAGAACGAGCGATGCAGCAATAAGCGGGTAAGAAACTTTGACGACGGATCCTTTCCCGACGAGAATTCACGCGCACCGTTAGCAAAACGTAGATGTCTCGTCCGGGACAAAAGCTGTTTGATCGACGTTCCGAACATCGTCACCACCGAGGCAGTCGCCGACGCAATCAATCACAAGACCGTTATCGATAAAACGAGACCGAAGGAGGAGGAGGAGGAGGAGGAGGGGGAGGAGGATGCAGCAGCCACAAAACGAATGAACCCTCGTAGGAAGCGTCAGTTAAGAAACACGACGACAACGACTTCTAAGGGAACTGCACGAACGAGAAAAACAACGGGAAAGAAAGGTATCGTTGAGACGGCGAGAAAACGCGTGACGAGAAAAAAAACAAGAACGCGAGAGGAGAAAGCATTGGAGGAGGCACGTAATGATGAAAATGACCAAGACGTTAAAAATTGCGAACCAGATCCGAGTATCGGAATTTATGGAGTCGAGGCAGTCGGGCAATTGGTTCCTCGTTTTGCAATGCCAGAAAATACAAGTGGAAATCTCGTGGAGGATTTTTCGCGATCCGTTGGGACTTCGATTCCATCGGCGGAAAAAATGGGCGCGAATTGTCTTAACGGTGGTATCGTAAATTCTGGATCGAACAAAGCAGCGGCAGGGGCTCGCGAGAAACTTGAAAAGAAAATGGCTTCTGGAACGGTCAATGATAATTTTGTTCGTATTAATATTAAGAAGAAAGTATTTGTCAGAGGAAAGAAAAATTTTAACTCTTCGAAGTATCGTAAAAACCAGTGGAAACAGAGAAAAAAGGAATTATCCTCGAGCGAGGGAGCCCTCGACTTAGCCGATTTGGCCGAGAAAAATGGTGGGGCTTGCTTCAAGTGTGGAGATACGGGGCACTTTGCGAGTCGCTGCAAGGCCGCCAGGAGTGATAATCTGTTGGCGATCGAGGAGATACCGGAGGAAGCCTCAAAGTTTTTGACCCTCGAACAGGTTGACAAAATGGCCAAAGAAAAGGCTCTCGCTGCTCACTGTACGAATATCGACAAATTACCGAAATGCCCATCACGGTCTTTGAAGAACGACAGCGAAGTGGAGGAGGAGGAGGAGGAGGAGACAGTAAATTTTAAGGGACATAAAATTCCAGAACAACTGTTGGCAAAACTAGGTTGGTCACAGGGGGTTGAGGATGTAGCCGGCACGGACAAGGTACCAATGGAGCCACTATTTCCGCCAGGTCCGGACGGTAGCCTGGTTCAAACACCCGATCAAGTGTTCCAGGCTCTGAGGATGTTTGGCCACGAAAATTTTCGTGCTGGTCAGGAAAAAGCGATAATGAGAATTTTATCGGGACAATCGACTCTCGTGACACTGTCGACGGGATCCGGTAAATCTTTGTGCTATCAATTGCCGGCTTACCTGTATTCGAAACGCTCGAGATGCGTGACCCTCGTAGTATCGCCGCTCGTCTCTCTCATGGACGATCAAGTAACGGGGGTACCAAAATTTCTGTCCGCGGCTGCGCTGCACACCGGGCAAACCCCCCGAGTCAGAGAGCAAATAATCCAGCAGATCAAGGAGGGTCAGCTCAATATTATTCTTGTTTCGCCCGAAGCTGTGGTGGCCGGTGACAAATCCAAAGGGCTGGGCTCGCTCTTCAGGCAACTCGGACCAATAGCTTTTGCCTGTATCGACGAGGCTCACTGCATATCCCAATGGTCCCACAATTTTCGTCCTTCCTATTTGATGCTCTGTCGCGTGCTCGTCGAAAAATTAGGCGTCAAGACTATACTGGGTCTGACGGCAACGGCGACCAGAGCTACGGCCTCTAGTATCATTCGACACTTGAACATACACGACGGCATGGAGGGTGTTATATCGGACATCCCGATGCCCAAAAATTTGACTCTGACAGTTTCTAGAGACGACCGGAGAGATCGGGCTCTCGTTGAGCTTATTCTTAGCCCAAGATTCGCCGAATGTGACTCAATTATCGTTTATTGCACCAGACGAGAAGAGTGCAACAGGATCGCCGGAATCCTCCGAGTATCTTTACAGGCAAGCGGCAACCATCACCACCACCACCACCACCACCCTATATTCTCAATTCTATTCATATTTAGTATATTTTAACGGAGCGTATCTTTCTAATCGACAGAACTCGAGGCAGAGTGAGGTGGCTTCGAAAAGCGGCAGTAGCAGCAAATGTTCACCACACGCGGAAGCGTATCACGCTGGTTTGACCGCGGCTCGTCGTAAAATCATACAAAAATCTTTTATGAGCGGTCGAACGAGAATCGTCGTTGCCACCGTCGCTTTCGGCATGGGAATCAACAAATCCGACATCAGATCCGTCATTCACTACAACATGCCAGCAAGTTTCGAGAGTTACGTTCAGGAGGTTGGACGAGCCGGACGTGACAATCTTCCCGCTCATTGTCATTTGTTTCTCTCACCCGTAGTACGTGCCGTGGTTTACCTCTCTTTCTTTTTATTGCATTTTTGTTCGCCTTAAGCTGCTGATTGTTTTCGTCGAGGGGCAAATATATAGCGTCAAATCGCCAGAATCGCAAGTTTAAATGGATCGCCAGAGACTATAACGTTGTTGTTGTTCAAGTATACTATAACAAAACATTATTATAAATTAATTCGTTTAGCAGCGAAATCTTGACTTTGGTACTCCCCATAAGTCAACGAGAAAAATTTAAGCTTCAGCGCGAAACGTCAAAATTTAATACGAGCGTTTGCGCGTCTGCATGAAAAAGCAGCTTTATCCCCCTAGACTTGCAAACTACTTACGTATAACTCTAACTTCGTATCACTAATCCGACTGTCTTGCCCGTATGGTATTGCAGCAAGACGCTGACAAGCTCGAGCTCCGTCGGCATATATACGGGAATAGCGTAGACAGGCACACGATCCGACGTCTCCTTGGAAAGATTTTTCTCCGTTGCTCGTGTCCACGCTCAGAATTAACGAAAGAGGATCGATGCGGTGACAGCGGGAGCGAGAATCTGCGACGTTGTCCCGGACACGAGGTGGCGATACCCATTGACGAGACTGTCCGGGCTCTCGATACATCGGAAGAGACCATATCGACACTCTTGTGCTACCTCGAGCTTCATCCCAAGAGATTAGCTACCGTTCTATCCTCGGTATACGTGAGAGCTGTCGTCTCGAGTTACGAGGGTCCAGGAGCATTAAAAAAAGCTGCGCAAACGGTAAGAACTCGTGAAGCGTGCGTGGCACAACAGTTATTGCGATTTTTTCAATTATTGGGATAATTGCTCGTTTCCTTTCAGTCACCACCCCTCGCAATGGCGATAGCCCTCGACTCGAAAAGAGGCATCTCTCATGATGAAAGTACCGTCGTAGAGTTTCCGGTGATCGATGTAGCAGCCGCGATCGGATGGGACAGCGGTGTTGTTAAGACTCACTTGAAACACTTGGAATGGCAAGATGGGAAGCGTTCGTCGATTTCGGTAAAGTTTGATACCCTCGGATTGCGCGTTAGGGCACCGGGAGATTTGACGGATGGGGAACTTGACGAGGCGCTCGAGGTACTCGCCGATCGCGCTCGAACTCAGGAAATTTCGGCGTTGCACCAGCTAGAAACTATTCACGCTTGCCTCGAGAAATTTAGTCTCAAGTGTGTCCAACAATGTATGCAACTTGAGGACGAAATCTTTCTGAGATCGGAATCGCTCAAGCAAACAATACGAGAATACTTCAACTCCGACGCGTCTCCCTCTACTATCGAGTCGTCCCAGCCATCTGTGAATCCACAAGTAAGACCAAAGAAATCGGTCAGGGTGGCGACTATAGTAGTTTCTCGAATTGAAATTAAAATGTTCGAACATCTGTTTCAGGAGAATGGAGCCTCAAAAGAGGCTGAAATAACGAGCAATGTTCGTGGCTTGATATCCAGCTATCGCGATAACAATTTCACTGGACGAGCTGTTGCTCGAATATTTTATGGTATTCAAAGCCCCAATTATTCGGCTCTTACGTGGAGTCGTTGTCGTTTCTGGAGATGCCAACTCTCATCGGATTTCAATTTGATATGTCGCATAGCCAACAGAGAAATATTAGCGATGCGTTAACCATCGGGATTATACTTGGACGAAACCCTTGCTTCGAGATTCTTATTGTAATATTATATATTTATCAATTATTTTTATTCTTAGGTAGACAAATTTTAATTAAGAATCTAAAAAATAACGTTAATATACGTATAAACGGCTGCTGCTGCTGTAACGCCAGTGCCACCTAACATTTATTTACATTGTATTTAATAAATATTTCATCAAGTATACACTTTATTAACCCGCCGTCAATCGTTGTACACAAAATATAACATCACCTCAACAGCAACATAGAATACGAGAAATGTTGGATAAAATGCAGTTTCGTCGAGGAGCGCCAGCGGCTATAGGATGCAAAAGATGTCGTGGAAATAATAAAATATGATTATTTAAATCGTTGACATGATTGCCACGGTATAATGAGTTTATTATTATTATTATTAGTATTTGGTCGTCATGTAACCGCTCTTTTCATGTAATTACACTGTCGAAGAAACTTGTGCATTCGTATCTCTTGTATTTTGCCGACCTTGTTCATACAATTTTCATTCTGGCAAAGAGCACAAAATTCGGAAGTAACGCCGTGAAAAGGCGATCGAAAAAAAACATTGGCGTCTCTGAGGCGTTTATTCTTGTGGTGAGTCCAGATGTGAAAGACAACCTCGAAAATGGTAAGTAGCGCGAGAATCCATCGGAAATAGACGACCGCAACCAAAAATAGAAATATCGGATTTGTTTGGGCAAAGGACGTACCGGACACGGGCTCGACATCGATGAATTTTTCGTCCTCTCGGTTACCCTGTCGTCGCCGCCGTCTTTTTCGCTTCTTTCGCTTTTCCTTCTCCAACGAGTCAAGTTGGTTTTTGACCTCGCGCGGTATCTATAAAATCTCACCGACCACCATATAAAAAGAAAGTCGCACGCGCGCGCGCGACGGTGGAATACGATATTTATTCCGCGCGAATATTCGCGGCCAAGCACGATATGTCCTTGAAATATTTATCATATATACCTGAAAAGGAACTCGTCGACGTTTCATTCCAATCTTGAGACTGCCTATTTCGGGTTCGCCAGTTTCCGCATTGTTGACGGGCAGCGACGAGGACTCCGCCGTCAATAGGATCGGACGAACGCTACACTCGCCCGTTTCCTTATCGATGAAAACCCGTTCCATATCGCTAATATGTATATTTTGGCACAAAATACTCGTTCCAAGCGTTGTAAGGGCCTTTGCGATGCAGCCTCCGAATCAGGGAATAAAAAGTAACACCAAGAAATGAAACGCGATGTTGCGACGCGACGGGGCAGGGGGAAGGAGTGTTGTAATAAAATATTGTCTCGCTGAGGTGATGCGTCGTGCGTGCCCCTCCGCCCCTCTCTCCCAGCGACAGATACCGCAGCGGAGCCGGGTCACCGGGGTCACTTCCCGGAAACAAAACGGAACCCCAGCACCACTGACGGCGCGTTAACCGCTGAAAGCACGAAAATCTTGTCGAATCAAATTGATTTAATAATCCATGCTTGCTATTGCGATTTATTCATATTCATATATTTCATTCACACCTTGGCTCAGTTGCTATTTCTTTCGCTAATACTCGTACAAATGAATTGCATTTTACTATACGCAAGTGTGCGCGTGACTCTCTCTCTCTCTCTCTCTTACAACAAGAAATAAGAACCATCGAAGTATTGGTAAACAACAATTTGATTGATTTATGAAAATCTGGTCTCTCAGCGACTATTTGTGGTACCGCCACAGCAACAAATATACTTGTTCGAAAAAAGAAACACAAAGCTGGTTCGCAATCACCGCTGCCACCGTGCACTTGTTATTCTGTTTGAAAGAAAATCATAAACTGATAAATAAGCGCGCAGCAACAGGTGTGTTGCACGTAGACGGCGGCGATTGGAACCCCACACTGATGTGGCTGGCGCGGGGTGGGCAATGCCAATAGCAAACTTCAATTATGCTCTGCTGTATCGCGCATGCTTTGCTGATGCTTTTTTTCCAGTCTCAAGTTCTCGTACCGAATTGCGAGGAACGTTATTATTTACATACCTACCATTGATAAGCTTTCGTTGTTTAAATTTAGCTGTTTCTGTGATGTGCGGTAAGGTAAACACACGAGGTAAGGTGAGATTGCTCGCTGTACTGTTTATTGTTGTGATTAATTGTAAATTTTTACGAGTCGAATAAGCATATGCATTTGGAACTATTTGATCGAACGGACTAGATCCTCGATCGCGTTATCGATCGTCAGGTTCGTAATAGCAGCAACAAACTATCGCTATACCGACGGGGCTTGCTCGCGGCGAAATTCGCATCGCAGCAAAGTGCCACGCGTTACACCGTAGAGGGGAGTGCTCGTAAATATGCTTGGCGACACATCCATCTTTGCGTTTTGTTTTTTTATTTTTTTATTTTTTCCCTCAGTTTTTTAGCACTACTTTTGAACTCTCCTCAATTTTCGTAGTCGGTATTATATTGCTCGGTGTACGAGCCACGATTAAAAGGAGGATATAAAAATGTATTTTTCGAAATTCCTAGAAATTGAGGCAAAAACCTCAGAGCGAGAAACCTTAACCCTAATATGATCCGACGATTTTCGCGGAACTATGAAACCCCACCGCCGTTCGTACATCGACGACCAACACCGCAACATTTTCTTTTTTCCATCGAATATAAGAAAAAATAAAAAGAAGTGAAAAACTCGGCCTTCGCCAGTACCATTTGTTACCTCGTGGGACGAGTAGAAAAAAAAAAGAGCGTATGGAAAGGGTCGTAAGAGATATTTATTCGTCGTCTTGTACAACAGTAGTTTTCTCAGATACGTACAAGCCGTCCAAGAACTTTCTTATGTCCTTGTTCTTGACTGTGGTAGATTGTTGAATGAGGGCGGCTGAGGGCAAAAAAAATGAAAAAAGCATAGAGAGAGCGAGGATGGAGAGGTGAATATAACAATAATTTAATAAATACAAACAAATGCGGCTGCATCTTACCCGATCTGGATACATCTTCCAGGGAGTTACCCTCCAAAATCAGTTCGTCCTTCTGTTTGGTCGAGTTGGTAACGGTTACACCGGGTGCCATTTTCACGCGACGAATGAACTTTTCACCCAAGAAATTACGAATTTCAATGATGCTGTTGTTCTCCGTTGTGACACAATTTATGGGAAAATGGGCATAGACCGCTCGCATTTTGTACAAGTAACCTTTCGTAACACCCTTGAGCATGTTCTCAATGTGCGAGCAAACCGTTCGCACCGCCGCCAGTTCCTTCTTTGTCCCAAACCATTTCTCAACTTTGAGCGTTCTCGAATTAACCATCTGCAATTATAACGATACGACGTTAAAACGTGAAAAACTGCTCGAGACGCCAAAAATTTCCTCAATTTCCAACAGTAATTATTTGTATCAGATTAGGATCTATCATTTATCCAGAGTTTAAATGAAGGGGAATCCGTTAACTCATCATTTATTGTGTAATTTGTTGCAAAGGCAGGGGGAACTCAAAGAGAGGCTCGTTCCCAAAGAGATATTGTTATGGATGTGAAAAATAGTATAAGCACTTACTCGAATGTCAAGAGCGAGATGCTTGAAGGATCGTTTCAAGACCCCACGGGGTCCCTTTACCGTAATCGTACGGGACTTGACCGATACGGTAAGTCCCTCCGGGATCTTGACCGTTTGGTTCGTAACGATCTGCTTCATCCTGTAGCTGGAACAACAAATTCCTTAATTATTCTCACGCTTGCCGCCGACTCCATTAATCCCATTCATCCTAACCCGCACACTTCTCATTTGTTATCTTCCCCCTTAACCCGCCCCGCCCTTTTAATGAACTATTTAAGCACTTATTTGGCACTGTATATGACGAGTTGTTTTGCAATAACACAAGAATTACAGTAACAGGATAATACATGACAGATAGGCTCGAGGATGGGACGTGAGGTTATACCATCTTCATAAATTTAACAAAAACGAAAAACACACGCGAAATGAAAAATATTAATTGACAGAGATCAATGAGGATCTCGCAAAATTGGTTGAAGCACTGAGAATATCGTTGAAGAGAGGATCGCAACGGATCTTATGGAATATGTTGATGCGTTAAAAATCTTTTACCTTACGCACGCTACAGTACAACCGGAAAAGAAGGTCCTAGCGAAAGAAACACTCGTTGAAAATTCGACAAGTTTGCCGGCGAATTGTCGCGCCCCCAAATTCCCTAGGCGGCCGCTGCCAATATAAATAATCACTATCGTCGCCGCGGCGCGGTCATCATCGCCGCCCGCGGTATTGGCGACACTGGTCGCAATTTATGCGCGCCAAATCTAAATATTTCAATCCCGAATACCCTTGACGACGACGACGACGACGACGTCGGTGCCGCCATGACTCTACATAAAATCATCGAGTGAACAGTAATGAATTTTATTAGTCAACGTCATGATGGGATCCGATCGGTTATATTCAAAATTGTGATTTTAGCTTTACTGCGAGTTGATCCACATAGGCATAATATTCAATTTGAGGAACGAGAGATGACGTTGCGATGTTCGACGACGGGTATGGCGGTTCGTTCAACGACAAAAACCATTTTTCAAAACCTACTGTCAGTACTGCTGCGAGGGTGTGTACACGCTTGGGAATCGAATTCCACAGTGCTGGCAGCAGGTTTTGGAAGACGGCCAAATTACCCATCGAGGCCCCGGCTACTTGATTACAATTAATTAATTGAATTAATGAAAAATAAATGAATGGATAAATTTGAAAGAAATATTTCCTCGCACCAAACTTTTGAATAACGAGCGTTGGCGCCGAAGCGAGAAAAAAAGGCGTGAAACTAGCTTGACGTACCGAATAATAAGAAGAAGAACCCACAGAACCAATTATAGCGGGCAATATGCACCGTGGGCCGTGGGCCGTAGTTGAAATAGTTCGTTCCACGGATGACATAACGTACGAAAAAAATTTCAATCGTAGATTGTTGAACATAATGATACCTATAATGATAAAAAAATAAAAATAAATAGATAGTAATATCGCAGTGATAAAACTGTATGTCTATCGTGTATCGTTTATCGTGTAATTTGCAGTATAATTGGAGGTTAGAAAAATGTCATACTATTTTGTTATTATCGGGCACACTGACAATCCCTTATTCGAAATGGAATTTAACAGCGCAAGCAAAGACACCAAAGTAAGTTTAATACAAAAGCCACGACTCAACATCATGAGTTGTCATGATTATAATAATAAAATAAAGAAACACCTCGATCATATTGCGACAGAAAGAGGACCATGCCCATTTGAATCAGTTTATTGCACACGCGGCGCTCGATCTCGTCGACGAACACAAATGGAAAACTAGCAATATGCATTTGAAACAAGTTGACAAATTCAATCAGTGGTTCGTCAGTGCATTTGTTACAGCTACGCAAATTCGTTTTCTCATGGTTCATGACAATAAAAATGAGGATGGAATTAAAAGTTTTTTTGGCGAAATGTACGAAGTTTACATCAAGGTAAGCAATGGTGTTGGAATCAAGAAACTTTTTTTTTCTCTCCCTGTCTCAACCTCTTGGGACGCTCCATAAAAAGTGCTTATCTCATTATTTTTTCAATATATCGAGAGTGCGTTACGTATGGTTGAAAAAAAAAAATCTAATAAGATTGGAATACAAGTTTTTAACAACAACATGGTTGGTCCGATTAGAATGGATAATTATCTATATTATTGGTTGCAGTATTCGATGAATCCTTTCTACGATCCAAATACGCCCATTAATTCGGTTGGATTTGATAAAAAGGCTCAATTGTACGGTAGGAAATATTTGTCCTTTTAGAAATAAACGATCGCTCAAACGACATTCGATGTCGTTTTATTATGAAAAATAGGTCTGCATGCGTGTTTTGTATTGTATCGAAGAAAAAAAAGCAGAGGTTAACATTGTCAGTTAATCTAAAAATCAGGAGCGTATATACTTTGGAGCGAATATTTTCTTTTGCCCGAGATCTTATTCTTTTTCGTTATCTAAATATATACCTGTAGTATGTTGATTAAAATGGTGTAAATTTTGAGAAATCCTTTATATTTGCTGTCTGACGATGAGGAGAGCAACGAGTTGCAACGAGTGCAAAAATTGGAGGCAACTACTTTTTAAATCGGTGCGCACGATCAATGATTTATTGAAAAATTTATATGTTTTATTTTCACATCCGATAGATAGCCACAAGATTGATATGTACTATTATCATAAGCATATGAGCTATTAAGGCAAAAATTATGAAATAAATAATAATATAATAAGGATGGTGACAACGACGATGATGATTATAACGGAGCGAATAATCAAGTAATAATAAAAGAGCGAGGAAATGAGAAATTTATATGGAACTAGTTTTTGGTAGAGGCCTCAAAGGTGATATTTCTCGTGGCCGTTCGTGAAATTCTTGAAAACAGGGTACTATGCATAAATTGATCTGACATTCGGGACAATGATATTTCGTTTTTCTTCGTAATATACGTCCGTGAGTATCTATCGTGTTCCAACAATGATTGCATCCCAAGGCAGGTCCAGGACGTTGAACCGGACAGTGACCGCGCTGTTCGCTCGAACCCTCGCGCGATAATGTTCGATTTTCCAATGATGTATGCGGATTTGTACTGATCGTCTGCGAAAACAATTGAAAATTTCACCCAAAAAGTAGTCTTATTTGAGCCCGTGCGCTAATGGACGTTATTTACATACACACTTATTGTAGAAAAAAATGTGTTATTAATTGGTATATACCTGGGGTGCGGAGGAGCTTCTCAACAATTCAGCGGGAACGAGTCTGATTCCGCCTCCACCACCGGAATTACTCGGGGCGTTGGTAGTACATTCTCTGCTCATAGATATTTGGCACTTTGTTGGGAGATCGTGTCGAGTCGTCGTCGTCGCAGTCATCGTCGTCGTCGTCGTCGTCGTCGTCGTCGTCGTCGCCGTCGCCGCCGTCGCACCCTCGTCAATTTTAATAAGCGGAATCGGATCGTTGCTTTTCGGACTCAAGCAAGATCTACCACCGGGATATTCGGGATTCGAGTGTTGACGCTGAATCCAATAATTAGCGGAACTCGGTGCTGCTTGCTGGCTGGGTAATAGCGGATGAGAGTGTTGTTTTACGAGATAAGAAGGTTGTGGCACGGTCAAGAGATTTGTCGGAGCAAGAGCAGGAGCAGGAGCAGTAGCGCTTACGCCCGTTGTTGTACCGGCTGAATCGGCGCTATCGTCCCAGCTTTGTTCCCGGGAGCCCCCAGCTAATTTAACGCTCGGTGTTGTAATGTGCGGTGACGAGGACGATGACGAGGACCAAGCGGTCGATGATTGTACAATGCGGGGCGAACCAGGTTCACTGTCGGGTGATCCACGCTGACCACCGGGTTCCGATTCTTTTTTCACGCGTGGTTGTCTCATTAACAAACGACCGTGTTTCGTCCCAATTTGCTTTTGTTGATGCCCTAAAACGTCCAATTCATTTATTTCCTTCTCCTCTTATTCTCGCCCCTCTCTCTCTCCACCCCTTTATATATAACGCACTTATTCAATTGGATAAACTTGGAGCAAACCGACGATAAAAATATACGCGAGATGCTGTCACAGAAACGTCAAACATTTGTCCATTCTTTATATAAATATCTCCGATACTAATTTATTGAGATTATACGAATAAAAAACAAATAACAGAAACAAAATCGCAGCAGGTTATAAATGCATTTTTAAATACTTTTCTTTTATTCCGAACTATATAAACGAAAAAAAATCTCGAGTGTCAAGTGTTTGTTTTCCTTCGCTATACATAGATACATATTTACATACACATACATACATACATCTCTATATAATAATGTATATATGTGTGTACGAATATGTATACATAAGAGTGTTGACGATGTGGTACGCACACACTATGCGCGTATATACGGTACCAAATTTATATATGCATCAAGTATGTGTCTATACGCTACCATAGATATACAACGTCGTATTACGAATACCTAACATTTCACATAGACGATTCGCTTATTGAACAATTATTTCATAGTTGTGACTATTAGTTATCCTAAATTAGTCTTTATCCGATAACGAATTTATTTCTCTTTCCTCTCAATCATCAGTGTCATATTTTCTTTGTCCTTGAAAATTCGCGATCATCCGTGTTACAAAACATCACGAATAATTGAGTCTGATAAATGAAGAGAGAAAAAAACGAATGAACGGCGATCTATATTTATGCAACTATGTACAACGTTCTTTTGTATTCGTTAAAGATACATTTTTCAAAACACTTTGTTTTATTTTGTTTTTTTTTCTGTTTTTTTTTTTTGCTATTCAGCAGTGTATATGTGTTTAATCTTATGTGTAGTTATTAATTCGCTTCGAATTAGAACGATGACAATATATAGATGGATGAAAAAATGACAATTACGAAGGCGCGCATCCGCGCGCGAATGATATCTCTTCTTAATCACTGTAATAGTTCAATTTTCGGATTTCTTTTTTTTTTTGCGCTCAATCTTTGTACAATCTTTCCGAGGATTGGAGAAAGTTTATGAGAAACGATACGACGTTCTTACTCGTTCCGAGTTTCGGTGGGTAAAATTTTCTTTTCATCTCGTTCTTTCGCTCGTCGTTCGGGCTTATATTTTCAACTATTCTTCTTAGTCCGAACGATAAAATAGAGGGGACGCTAATTACAATTAGTCCAAGTTAGTATTATTATTGAACGAACTTTCGTAGTACCGAGCTATCCAAAGCAAATTACTCCCGTACGAAAATCCTCAAATTATATATCGATATATTATACGTAGTGGCCACATTTCGAGTCTATGAAAGTATAAATTGCATGTATAATTATGAGAAAAAAATAGACGAATAAAATTGATAATCGACGTAACGTGTGAACAAACAGAAATTTAAGCTCGAATTCCTTCATTTTTACCGCTAAATTATTTTTTAAAAATAACAATTAAGATTATGAACGGATAAGTAGAGTAATTGTAAAACCGTTGGCTCTTCTTTTTATCATTGTCTAATTGCTTTCTGATATTATTCTCCACCAAGAAACGATAAAATGGTTAACGAAATCATTCATAACCATTGGTGCGTTGGAACGTGCGGGAGAGGCATCAATGCCTCTCTTCCGTCCCCCCTCCGCTTCCGTTTATTTTTCTCGAGAAGGTAGAATAATTGATAAATGGCATATCGAATGTGAATTTTCAATGAGACGATATAAAAAGTATGCACGGGTATAATTTCCCATTTAATTTTTAAGGAGATTGCGCGTTGAACGTTGTTAGAATGCTCGTACATGTATGTATATAAAAAAAATGAATTTAGAATCGCGGCGATGAGATGTGGAACAATGAGGGAAAGACCCCCGGGTATATTGTAAAATAAATTTTGTACTCGAGTCGATCCAACGGTATAGATACAACTTTTTCTTTTTTTACAATTTCTGAAAAGAGACTCGAAGATGGAAATACTTGATAAAAATCCCTTGGCAGGTAAAACCACATATTGTTTAAAATAATCATGTGATATTTACGAGCCACAACTGTACATGGTAAGAATCCAATATAATCTTTAGTTGCATCTTTCAGTTTATCTTTTCTCTCAAAAAAATGGAATATATTGTATTTTTTGCACATTCAATATATATCAATATTGTGGTGATGGCGTAATAATTGGGGAAAAAAAAAAAAAAAAAAAATCGAACCTAACGATGAGGGAATAAAGAATAATGATTAGCAGTGGATGACGATGATGGAAATTATTGATCGGAACGTAGTAGCTCGGCTCACATAGAATTGTAATTAACGCCGTGTAAATTAATGGGCATGGTGGAGCTTGGTAATGTATAATCGGTGTGTCTGCTGTCGATGTATCCGGAGAGCATAGCATGAGGGCTATGCGCGGTGAGCATCGTGTGTGTCGGATGTGTGTTGTGTGTCGTGTGAGGTGTCGTTGGTGGTCCCATTGGGGTTGGACTTTGGGAATTGACGGATTGTGATGAAGTCGCTGGTGGTGGCGGTGGCGAAGAGGCTGTTTCTTGTTTAACACGAGATTTCAAGCTGGGACGATTGTTCGGATATCCACGTTTTTTGTATTCGAGCCACAAGGTACGATTGTTAACGCCGAACATTCGAGCTGCTTTACAAAAACCAATACCACCGTAACGAACCGCTTCGAGAGCTCGAATAAAGTTTTCATCCGCTTGAGGATTAGTCGACCTTTTTCTCTTGATTGTAGCCTGTGGACTTGCGCAAGGACTTTGACAATTGCTCGGACATTGCGTTGGTCCTGGCGATTGTCCTCCACCTCCACCTCCACCTCCACCACCACCACCACCACCACCG
>JABSMR010030169.1:0-24410 GCA_018902295.1 Dusona sp. PSUC_FEM 10030013
TAATAATAATAATAGTGATAATAATACATGCAGGAAATATTTTTTTAAATGGAAACACGAATGCGAAAGTAGAAAAATGGTAGAAGGGTGTTTAAGGGCTCGTAGAGTAAAATTTCAATGGCAATGTAGCATATAGCTCAAGAGGCTCTATGCGACACGTCAGAAATCCAATGGAAAAGAAAATTCTTTTGTTGTACCATTCGAAGACTCGAAATCTTCTATCTCATTCATACAATCTCTCTCTTCTGCGTTCACGAAAGAGAAAGATTTTATTTTCCTTGTTCTTCTTCTTCTCTCTATCGAGGAGCCGTCGGTTATTTCTGTTCCTATTTTCTCAAGCCCGATTTCCCTCTGTAATCTTTTTTTTTCCTTTTTCATCATCGTTTTTGCCTCTTTTCCTCCTCTTATTCCACTCACCCTTGGCGCTAGCGAAGGAATTCTTCTCGTTGCATATATTCGACGGTACACCATTCACGTCGAGTTTTCTCCACAATTTTCTTCCGGCTACATTGCTTCCATACGAGAACTGGCAGCGTGCCACCAGTCCACTGTAAAGTTCCAACGGTTCCCTCCAAACCGTGAAATATCAAGTTATGGTACAGTCTCGGGCATTATTTCAGTTAATCGTAATGTATCATAATTAATGGACACGTGTTACAGATGAAAATTGTTTGGGGCGTGCCCATAAGTTTCATCATCCCCCCAAGTTTAAGTTTTATACAGATGCACTATTGGCAGGGGCCCTCTTTTCTCTATATACTTTACTATTTTTAATATTTCCCAGATTCGTCAGACACTCGATCAAATTCCCGACCGTTCGCTTATCGACAAGTTTCCATGCATGATTTTATTTTCAACTCCAGGAAATCTCGTACATTGCTGCTGCGTGTGGCTGATAGAACTCGTCCCAAATTGCCATCGATTTTATGTCGCTTAACATGTAATCGAAGGTGTAATCAGCCTTGCTCTATCATGCCTGAATCTGTCCTTGCCAGAATATTGTAGTCGTCATGTTACTGCGTGTCAAGAGTGAGAGAGCGAGAGAGAGTGAGAGAGGGAGAGGGCAGGGGCAGGAAGTCGAGAAAGTTACTTCTGTGTGTCAGGGAAACATCAGCATCAGCACCATCAGCAACGACGACAGCGACGAGACACCGGAGCAGATTCGATCGGGGGACTGCGGAGAGACCCTGGAGGGTGAACGTAATGGCGACACTTCACAAACTCGTTAACTTACGAACCAGCACCGAACAAAATTACAGTATATGCATAAATAACGAAATGTCCATAGAACTTTCGACCACCGTTTTAATTGCATTGTATTCGTTTTCAAAGAAATTCAACAGACGTAAGCATATCTCTTAAAATAATAATTGTCATTCCAATACTGATGAAGTAATCAATCATTTTTAAACACTCGAGGAATGAGAGTGTTTGTTCAAATTAGTGCAAAAAATTCACTATACATTATCAATCGGTAAAGCGAATCATTCAAATTACGCAATTCTATCGATCTTTCAAAATAGAATAGACGTGTATCCGGAATGTTCGAAGTGCACATCCGAAGCCCTTTTGCAAGTTGAACTAACGACATATCGATGCCTACATGTTCCTCGAGGTGTATCCATGTAGATATATATTTCTCTAATAGAAAGTGAGCGACGAGCGAAGCACGTGTAAAGTACAGATGTCGCTACTGTTGAAGCTGGTGCGTTTATATCGAGCAGCCTGCAGAGCCAAGCCTGCGAATCCTCGTGTCTCAGCATTTACGTTCACGAGACAATCGCCTCCGGAGATACTGGCAATACTACCCATTAAATTAACCAGCATGTATGCTTACATGTGTGCGCGAAAGAGAGAAAGAAAGAGTTCTAAGCAAACTAAAAGGAAACAAGGCAGCAACAGTTAATTTATTTGTCAAGATTTTGGTTTCACTGAATTCAACTTGTTCGAACAATCACTTGGAATTAGAGACTAATTAGCACCTTCTAATATATGTGTGCTTAGAATAGTGACGAAAATATTTGCGTCAAAGAGACGTAAATACGCTCCGTATATTTACCCCTCGAAATATGAGACTTTGAAATACGTTATTGTTTCGTATTTCTAGCTTACTTTTTTTTTGTTTATTTTCTCTTCGAGCCCAGACTTTGTTCTTTCACTCCTGATCCAAGATTTAGTTTTCAAACGAGCTGGATGGTTTCTGTTGACAATTTATATAAGGTGAGATCGTGTCATGGCCGAGGGTATATCGAAAAGATATATAAATCTAAGCTTCGAGAAATGTCTCTCGGTGATTTATCGTCGTGTTACGTGTCACACAAATGTCCTACGATGGGAAGGGACGTGAACAAATGCCCTTGAAACTGAAGAAAAATCCCAAATACTTTACATACACACATATAACATGAATATATTGAAACAGAATTGTCTGAAGATTTGCGTCAGAACAAATGACGGGCTATCAGTTAAGCCCCAAAAAAAAATCGTAGGGTTCGAAAAAAACCGAACGAAAATATTCTATAAATATCTACTGACTGCTTAACCATTTTCTTTCCTTTAATCCATACTTTTTCTCACTTATCTACCTTAAGAATGACTAAATTATTACCTCAAGAGTTACTTACGACACATAGTACGCGCCACGTTTCCCATACCATATCGATCTATTTTTCTTTGCGAAGTGTGAACAGGTATTTGAATTTGAAATTTTTTCAACAACTCAAAGTACATGTTCTGATAGAAATTGATCGAACGTCATTTACAACTGGTAATTTATGGAAAAAATAGTTTTCTTGAACAACATATACAAGTTCAGTATTTATTATTTTCGTTCAATCCTAAACAGGTCGTATCAATGCCGTGTTTCCAATTTTCCATTTAATCTAGCATAAATTATATTTTTACTGTAATTTTAGAAACGAAGTGATCCTCTGTCATTTTTTATTTTTCCATTGCATATCAATGTAACGATTATTGCACAAACTGGTCCCAGTCCAGAGTCGGTAATATTCTATTATACTATAACGAGAATCATATTTAACTTTTATGAATCTTGGGATTCAATCATCTGCGTATGTAATGGATCCATATATCTCTCCAGCTCGCTTTCTCGTTCGATGGAAAAAAAAATGGTAGACTCCCGAGAATTTCTCTAACGAGCACGAGATACGTATATCTATAGATTCATTTTGTGCGTTCCACGTCTCCGATGATAAACGCGTTCTTGTACGACTTGACGCGTGTCGAATTACGAATGCCCGGTTCTCTCGTGCGCATGATGAGGAAGCAGGAGACTTCCCGGAGACTTCCGATGGATCGGGCTCTGTGTAATGCATATATATCGTGTACCGGTAGTATAATCACAACAACGAAATTTATCGGATTACATATGATGTAAAAATAATGTTTTTGGAATTCGTTGAGCCTCCAATTTCAAAGCAAATTAATCAAGAAATGTATATTTGATTTGATTGATTTCCAGTAAAGCTATTACGGATTTAGACATTTTATTATGAAATGGAGCGTATTTAGAGGAAATGAAAAAAAATATTGGACTTGGAATAATAACCGCGGTTGGTTTAAACAATAAATGGTCCGATTGGAGTGAAACACCAGATGCACTAATGCCATTAGCCCACTCTAATATGTGGGATATATGTGCTTGTACGTGCGTATTTCTGTGTGTCACAAACTCAAACAAAAGTCAAATTACACCCGCCTCAACCTTCACTAGACGCTTCATAATTATTGCAGATTGTAATTTTCCTTTTGATTAAATATTTCCTGTATACGTACCGCAACTAAACACGTGATTTTGACATACATTTATGTAAAACCGTTGCGACAACCGCTAGCCATGAGTGTGAATGACGAGTTTACGAGATCTCATTTAATACGCCTCTGGCAAACGCGTAATATCCATGCAGATGGCTCATAGCCCAGTGAGTCGATAGGTAAATGTAGGAGATGCCAATGCATAACGATTTGCATTCGATTTATCGTGTATTCAGGGGTTATATATGAGGCGTTTGAACCGTTGACAAATGCGCAATCCCAGTTGAGCTTGGAAACGAATACTTTGTGCATTATAATCCTCTTCTCCTTTATATCCCTTGTTATATAATATCTTGTTTATGTTATACAACTATACGCCCTGGGGATCGATCGTACTCATCGCCTACAAATTTATTTTATTCGTTTATTATGAGCATACAATTATACCTGAGGATTTGGACCTACCCGAAAGCGTTAATTTTCCAGTCATTCAACTCTATTATTTGATCAGGGCTCTTGTTCCACCACTTCACCATGCATTGCTACGTTGCAAAATTGTTCAATACTGATTTATGCATATAAGTCGCAACATACAGTTCCTTGATGCTTATTATATCATCACAATTATCATACCTTCTCATTGCAGCAATATGTGGCAAATAATTATATTAAACTAGTAATCATCAATTATTAACGCCGATTAGATTGTCATAACCTCTGCTCCAGTATATAACAATTTAATGCCTGCAATCTCCGGGTAATGCCACCTTGTGTGTTCGGTGTATCCATCAGTGATCGTTGAAATCTCAACATTCAGTCATTTTAATTGTTACAGAATACATAATTATTTAAGTAGCATAGTTATAGTTTGATGATCAGAACTATATTAGGTGAAGATTTAAAATATGAGCTGATGTTCGATCTTCTGGTCTATCATCATCCGGTCCAGATGCGAATTATTTCGAAGTATCTTTGGTCCGTGATCAGGTGGACTCAATATGTTTACCTGTCTAAATGAACTCAACATTTACTTGTATTATTGATTGTCAAGGTATTGAAGGGTCTTGGGAGAAGTAGTTTATAGGAAAACCTCGTCCCGATACATCTGTGAATGACACCCAAATATTGGCCGCTATGATTCCTTGTAAAGCACCAAACAAAGAGGAACAAGAAGAGAAGGTAAATTGTGATACGGATGAGAAAACAGAAAGGGTAATCAGAGAAGAGAGCCAGTCTGTGCTCTGCGGGTGCAACAACCGTATTTGTTGGTGAGATCGTTTTCGAAGATGCATTGGTAGTTGCCAGCAATCCGGTTACAGAACTCTATACACAAATTAAGCTGCTAAGTTCACCTCAACGCTGGGTATGTCCCCTGATGGAGGGTTAGACATAAGGTGGATGCTGAGTGTTAAATCGGAGACGATTAGAATATCGGCGATAGTTTTGTAGTTTCGAAATGTGACGAAGCTGGTACTGGATTTGTTGGAGTAAATGTCCATTGGATACTTGTTTGTTTCTATCAATCGAGCCGCAGCACTTGTAAGAATTAAAATTTAATATATAGTACGCGACAATTCCGAGTTTCAGTATTTCATTTTTTGTTTTGCTATCGAGCTGAGCTGCACATTTATTTATTACTCTTCATGGGGGCTCTGAGGATTTGGTCTGGAACCTTAAACCTGGGAGGAGCAATAGCAAGACTAAAACGAGAGGAAGTCGAAAGCTATATAGTAGTACTCGGTATAATGCGGCAGTAAAGAGTAAAAAGTATTCCCACTCTACCATTGTCTGGTTCCCTCGGTCGATCGTTGTTGTGCTTCCTTTCCCCAATGGAGTTTCCTCGCTAATTTCCTGGCGCCTCGAGGGACCCTTCGTCGTCCCGCAGCCTTAGTCGGCGTCGTTCTTTTTTTCCAGCGTTACATCGTCGACGCACTTGGTAAAGAGAGGAATCCGCACGCTCGGTGAAAGATCGAGCGAGAGAAACGAGAGATAAACGAGTGACAGCCACGCGTCGAGCTTGAAGCTTCCGTTGGTCTCCTCCCTGGGTAATCAAACTCTCGGCTACCGCTATTAATTTCGCACTCCCGCCTTCGCCAGGCGTGAAACCTCCGACGTTGCCTTGGTATCGCATTCTTGAAGGTCCTTGCTCACTTACTCACCGAGTCACTCGGCATCCGGCTTTAAGCCGCTATTCGCTACGGAATAAGGAATCAGAGAAAGCTTTGGAAAAGATTTTCTGTTGTAAGTATATCAGTATGAACGATTGCACTCTGTGATTAATTTTTACGAGTTGGAGAGAGAGGATGATAAAGAAAAAAACGTAAATCGATTGTTTATTTGTCTGCTTAGAAACCTTCAGGAGGCTTCGCGAACACAATTTTCATGTGTCTCTTTTGGAAGCTTTTCATTCTACGCATACCAATACGTACCATGTATATACGAATTCGGTATTCTTTGCAATTGCTAGCGGCGTTGGCGGATTTGAAAATCGCACATTGAAAGCCCTTGGAATAGAAAGAAAAGCTGCTCCCGTACATAAGTGCGTGGGAAGGTCAGACACGTGATGGACTAACCCCAATGGGTGTTCCTCGCACGATATAGATATTTTCTAAGGCTTGTGCCGTCATCCCTGAAGGACTCCCTTACTTCTTTTTGTTCTTTATCTTCTTTACTTGCTTACCTTTTTACGACGTTAAATTCCATCGTCTACCCTCCTTCACGATCGAGCTATATGGTCACAGTTCTTATCGCCGCGGACCTTATTGGTTTCCAGCTAATCGAACTCGACGCAATTCGAGCGTATAGTAACGACAGCAACTATAAGGGAAGAATGAGTTTCATGATGCCGTACAGCAACGAGCTCCGTGGATCATGTATTTGTGTATGGGTGTGTTTTATAACACGCGTGAGGATTCAATTTCCTCGAACAAACGTCAATGCTTTTGCGGTCATAAAAAGACGTCTTTGTCGACTGAAAGGACAATAAAGCGACGCTAAAGGACTAACGGAAGAATGGAGAAATAAAAGGGTCGCAACCAAACTTAAAGAAGACACTTGCACTTACGGATAATAAAGTTTTTATATTTATTTGATGCAGTAATCAATCACCGCTTGACGCTTGACATTGATTCACATATTTTTGTTGGAATTCCATGATGTATGCAGTACTTTTGCAATTAGAAGATACTTCAACAATCACACTCACACACACATATCTATACAGTTAGGAGAATAAAGCGAATGGAGTAGGACGTAGTGGTACAGTCGAATAAGCTAGAATCAAGATCTCGTGAACGTTTTCGCGAATGTCTTCTGATCGCGTTGTTCAGGGAGGCGTTATAAGCCGAAAACAATGGAGTTTAGGTCTCTTCGTGTGTTGTATGTAGAGAGTATTCGTTAAGGGTTCGGTAGAATAGCCAGAACGTAGGCAACGGGCCAAAGCTCATCGAGGGTGCCCACCGTTCCATAAATACGTATACGAATATACATTTACATAGGTCCTATTCACAGTAGAATGCGGTCGACGGTTTTCTCTGTTCCAATATCGAATATCCTCATCAGCTTTACCGAAACACTCAAACGTGTGTGGCTTTCTCGAAAGGCTTCTCACCCAGTTCGACAATTATTTAACTCAAGCCGAAAGCTCTTACGGAATACTCGTTCTGGGAATCCTATACACGTCAAAAGTTGGACTTGGCGCTTCGAAATATCTATATATGTATCACATTAGAATAGCTTGCCCGCCTAGGTTGACATGGTTGAATAATGAAAATCAGATAGTGGGTGGGTATGACCCAATTTTATTGGAGAAATCCTCACAATAAGGGTTACTACGCTATGGGCTTTATCATATATACGTGTATGTGTATGGAGCTTCGTTATCGAACAAAGGGTTTACCAAATAACTCTCGGAAGTGTATATAAAAAATAGAAACGGTTGAAAAACGTTCGGGAAGAAGACAAATACCCCGAAATTGCAAAGTTGTGGCGATCCTTTTTGTGCTGTTTCAATAACGAACGAATCTTGAGGGGTCGCAATGTTAAACAAAAAATATTGAGTGGCGAAATCTGTGGTGAATTCTAAGTTGATCGATTCACTATCACGTCCGTTGAGATCGAACCTCGGGTCCCTGCGTATATGTATGCAATTCATGTCGAACAGTTTGGGGGCGGTCTTTTTTCGAACCCTTGAGGCTACAGAGGTCGGGAGTTTGACGTTCTCTTGAACCGGAGTCACGTCGACGCTGTCGCCAGAAGGGAAGCGGAGAGCAATTGAGAATCACGCTTGGACGAACACCGGGGACGCGTAGTCGAAAAGGCTGCTCTCCTTCAGAGTGTTTTATATCGCTCTTGTGACGGATTCGAGCTTCGCCTATGCCGCACAAGCGATACAAGAACCTGCCTCAAGCTGTACGACTTCCTTCTGGATATTTGCCCTGCCTCCCTTTCCTCTTGCTTTCACTCGATGGCGCTTGCCTCACGTGACATGCACATGGAAGCAATGTTAGAGAGTTGCTGGCTCGTGTGAGCAAAAGAATGATGAAAAATAGTGATGTATTGACGACTGAAAGCAACGCAGATTTTAGATGAAACTTAACTGAAAGATGATTATTGAATGTAATGTAGCCATATGAACCGAAAAAATTATCAAAATTTTAGCTGAAAATTCGAACTCAATTCTAGAAGAAATTTCTTTTATCGCAATCAATAATGGAAGAACGTGTATGTTGAGTTGTCAGATGGAACGGATGTCAACTAAATTCAGGTCAGATTCAACCCTTCATTCACTCTTCATTGTGTAACCGCAATTTCGACATTGCTTATGCAACTACGCTCTCCACTGGGTCAGGTGAAATTTGTTCAACTTCCAGTAGCTCGTCTCTCGCGTCTCACAGTTGGTGGAACTGACGAGAGAGACTTCAGGCTTTAATTTTATTTGCCGAATCAACGGGTATTGCATTAGCATCCTCCTTCCTCTGTGCTACCGATGTCTCTTTCTATCGTTCTCTTGGTATGAAACCTTGAGTCGACGCATCAAACTTTACCTTTAACACCTAGACAAAGTCTAGCCACGTTGCTGAATAGTTAGGGCTTAGTATTTGCCCTTCTATACCGGATTGGCAAGAACGTGATGTAGCTGGTCGCGGTCCTGTTAGCCAGTATCCGGCTAATCTCAGTAGGACAAATCGCGGAAAATGAAATTAACCGTGGCGCGAGACTTGCTAATCCAACACCGAGTGCATCTCGGTGTTGCATTATGCAGATATACAACACTGCAACTCGCCGCCATTCTCCGCATTTTCCTTTCTCCTCCCTTCAGCTCTCTCAGTCTCCATCGTATAAAGTGAAGTTTAGCTCCAGGATGTCGGCACCTCGACGTCCCGATGCTAAACTCCGACGAGTTATATATACCATACAATTCCTTCTCTCTCTCTCTCTCTCTCTCTCTCTCTCTCTCTCTCTCGCTCTTGTTGTATTCACATCTATTTTCATTAGAATCTCTTTTTAAGTCAAAGACAGGAAGTTGCAACCAAGTTGACACCTCCGACTGTATACCAACGAAGGGTTTCCTGTGTGTTCTCTCCTGGTGCTGTTTGTCCTTGTCCCTGTATCGCGCTCTTGTCAACTCTACAGTCCCAACATATAGTTCATAACTTTGAGTTCCATGCATACATATTACACCTGTCGAGTATTTAAAGTGATAAATATATATCCATATGCGCTCCGTGCAACTTGAACAATTATAAAAGTACATAAAGAATATAATTTTTTAACAGTTCATTAATTTTTAATATCGCTAATCAGCTGAGAATTCATACACGTGTCGATGAACTCTAAGGACCCTTTTGATTGATTACGTTTATTACACACACACACACACACACACACATGCAGCTTCTAAACTTGGATACTTGTTGTCACGGTCATCCTTCTTCGTTGCCGCAGAAATGCAAAAGGTATTTTTTTTTTCCCAACTTCTCGGATTTCTTCAATCCTATATAGAGCCGGACCTTTTTTATCAAGAAGTGCGCGAAGCTCTTGACAAAAGATTATGGCTTAGTTCAACAGACAAGTCAGCATGCTTACAAAAAAAGGAATAACGACGAAGAAGGGCATCGAGAAGAACTCTTTAGCCTTCTCGAGCACAATATATCTATACTAGTTAGCAAAGAAATACAGAACAGCAAAAATTCCAGCGCACGTGAGATCTGTCCCCACGATCTTAGCAGCCATACGAAACTGGCTTATGGTTTTATAAGCTCGTGGGTGGAACAGGTCGGATACGCTAGATGCAACGTTAGGGAGGAACCGGCAACGGTCTTCTCTTTTTTTTCCTCCTCTTTCCCAGTACTACCATTTTCTTCTCAGGATATCCAGAACGCTTGGTTTTACTGGAATACCATTGGTCCTCTTGCTCGTTGAATTTTTAGTGTGCAACGCGAGTATGCAAATGATCCCGAAACAAATATTCACCGTTTCATCACACAGGCGATTTTCTCCGTATTTTTATCGTTCCTTTTCTCCTCTTGTTAAACGAAATATGAGTAATATTTTTAACTATCGATAGCATACATTCAGACATAATATATGAAAAGTGCCCTTAAATTCATGAAAAATGGCACTGTTCCAGTTTCGAAACATCATTTTTATTCTCCAGTAATGAAATTTATCTAATTTTGGTTGATGACCAATTATTTTATTATATTGAAGAATGTTGAGCCCTCTCTCAAAATATGATGATTAATAAGAGTATATCGATTAATTTGCGCTCCTAGTATGTGGAATATTGCGATTGCATTGATTCCGCCGACGGGAGTATCATTTTCCTCCAATAATCCTGAAATTCGTTAAAAATTCAGCTGTGACGGAGCGAGGTATCACAAGAATTGTATATGTATATGTATACACAGTGGACTGACTACTCAACCCGGTCTATTTGATCATCGCTTTTCTACCCTTCATCCCGATTCAGAGTTGATTATCCGCGGAGTCTGCCGTGTGGAATTCCCGAAAAAGAAGATAGGATAATGGCTTCAACTGGTTCGTTATTCGACGACGTAAAATACCCGAATGAAAAAAGAAAAAAGAATACCGTTCAAGTTTGAATAGAACTCTGACATCCTTCGTGAGGCACAATGCGAAAAAACAGCGCAGGAAAAAAAACAGTCGAACGAAATGAGAGACAAAGATATCGTTCTACACAGTTCTCACCCGATTGTTCAAAGGCATTGATCGAGTTACACCGAGGGTAGATGTGGACGAATTCGAAAATTCTATCTCTGTCCCTCTCAATGGTTAACGGGTCCTCCCTGTACACAACTACATACGTATGACGGCACAATTGTAATATGTGTGCAAAAGCTGCATTTTTGTAAACACGGGTTTTGTGCTGGCCGTCCACAGTTATACAATAAACTTGGCATTCGATATCTATAAACTATGAGTGAAAAAACAATAGATGTGAAAAAAAAGTTCACGAACATATAGATGGCGTATTGGGAGATGGAAAAAAGAGATAAAGATGACAAAAATTAAATTGACGCGGGAGGCTAGTCGAGAGAGAAAAAGAGAGAAATATAAACTATGACCTACGCGCGTTAACGACTCTCCGGATCCATACATGTGCGTTTCGTGGGACTCCTGCAAACTCGCCTTTTTTCTTTTTTCTATTACTGCAGCCGGGAGAGAACAATCGAAGTTCCAGAGCCACCAATTCCCTCTCTATTCGCGAGGACAATAAACTATTTGCCACGCCTAAACAATTGGCACACTATACAAACACACACATTTACATTTGAACACATATATACGTACAGATAATATTTTGTGCAGTCCATTCGATGTCGACGGTCTCTCGAAAAGCGTTCCGGTAGTTTCTGTTGCTTTGCGCGTAGACTCGGCGAATAATCGTGAGCGAGGGACGCGCGATAAATAGTCATCGGTATGCGAGAGATTCGAAAATCGATATCGAATGGTCCAGGACTATCAGTTTTACGTACATGCTTCTCGACAACGGAGAAACGCATACACACGCGCACACTAATATATATACTTGTTTCTCTGCTGCAACTGACAGAAGGGCGTTATTTTGTATATGTGTATCTGTGCACAAATATTTGAGAATAAGTAAGCGTTTAAAAGCTATTGCGATATAAAATGTACTCCCAAGAGCTTATACATGCATACTCTGTGCAACAATACTCACAGTGAGAAATAAACAAGAACTGCAGAGGGCTTGTTACGCTCTCCAACGGTCCTTAGATCGAGTCGTGAACTCGTGTACGCACTTTCTAATAGCCACGATAAAGTTTCAGCCCGCTATGCAACGATAAGACGAAAGCGATTACATGTCGAAAGCTACCGAGAGAATAATCCTAATATACTTTCGAACTTTGTATAATACGGATACGCACATCTATTGAAAATCCTGGCGGAATCTCACTTACAAGCAGGAGACGGAGCTATTTGACCCTATTCTATGGAAACGAGGAGCAGTTTTATCGGGCGATAAAATTATTCGATGGGAGAATTTTTATTTTTTCACGAGTGCTTTAAGTATTATTAGGAAATGACATTTAAATGGATGAAAAAAAGAATAATTCTTGGACGCAGTAACGGATCATTGGAATCTACTTTTTTGTGCTATTTAATGATCAATTAATCCAAGAGAGCTATATATTCCCGATGAAAATATTCTTACAATCGCAATTAAGAGCTGACTATTTTTTTGATTCGTCTTTTAATAATTGTCACTGGATATTTTTCAGCCTTGATACGTATGATTCAAATTTTATATTATTTTGACGTGCATTTGTAAGGTCATATGGCCTACATTACGAGAAAACAAATAAATGGGGCACTAGAGGCCGAAGGGAATAGCCAGAGTGAGAGGAATTAGAGAAGCACCTGGTTTTTTGTGTAGTAAATGTGAAACTCCCATTCATATTACGTGAAAAGATGGATTCAAGTTTTATATGAAGGGTGATGTGTACGCGTGTGTATATGCATTTATCGAGGGTGCATGAGACGTCGGGCTTTATCCATCCGAACGATCCGGTCTGCACAATAAGCAACGGATGGATATCGTCACTATGAAACTCGTCCAGATCCGGATACCTATACGTACATACATATACACTTATATATACATATACACATACATATAGAATATGAAAACGTGTGTAGTTTCCAACAGTAGCAAAGCAATCTGGACAAACCTTTTTCGGCTTTCGTCGTCCCGAGAGTCAGGCATCTGTTGCTTTTCTGGGCATTAATCATAGGATAATCCTTTTTGATGTACAAAAAGAAAAAAAAAACCATCTCGCACTCGTTCTCCATGCCTTACCGCTCCTTTCTTCCTCTCTATCTCTGTGTTCCTCTCTCCATTTCCCTTCACTGGATAACGACGACTTTAATTCCCATATACCAAGAATCCTAGAGCATATTCGATCGTCGTCTTGTCCCGGTAAACGCTCTTATTGCGTATATGAAGCCAACACATATGCGAGAAAGAGAAGCATTAGCTTCTGAATTTTCATATCGTACCCATAAAAGATTTAGAAAAATAACCATTCTCTAACCGCATTAAAATACTTTCGTCGATAAACGTAAATGCATTTTTACGACCGCATGAGTCGGAGAATTTTTATTAACCTCGATCTACAGTGATGATGAGCGGGAGAATTTCCGCGATCCATAGACAACCATGCGCAGAGGAATTTCCGCCATGACAACGATCAAAACGCAATGCAATGGTTACAGTTTTTTTTTTTAATTCAAGGTAGTTGCATTAATTACAATCTCTTGGAGTATTAACGAGAGCGTATCACCTGTAAAAAAAAAAGTTAGATTTCTCGGTCACCCGGAAATAATTTTGATTAACGATTATGTACACCTGCGACGTCGGAAATCTTTAGGAGTATTTTTCACTCAGCTTTCAAATCGATCATCTTTATAGCCTAAAAAATTGTTTGTCGACTTCGGTGCATCAAACAAATGGTTAAAAATGGCGATTATGTACACCTGCGACGTCGGAAATGTTAAGAGGTATTTTTCACTCAGCTTTCAAATCGATCATCTTTATAACAAAAAAAATGTTTAAAAAATTAAATATAATGCTCCTACGTGTTAGATTGTCTTTCCTACAGTTAAATCTTTTTACAAATTAGTAAGAAAAAAGAAATTCGACTAGATATCGGGTTCTATCATTCCATTTATCAGGTATGTATATTTTATTGAAGTGTTACAATCGATTACCGAAGTATTTGAAACTAATTTCGGAATGCGTTTAGGTCAACGTGGGCGTGCGCCTTGTGTGACGAAAAAATAGACTCTTGAACCTTGAGATTTGTGTTTCTAGTTCATAATTAATTCAAGATGTCGAAGGTTTAAAACGTCTTTATTTCTACGTGTTGACGCTATGCGCAGTATAAATATATATGTGTTTTGTTTATTATTTATATTTATGTATTTGACTCGGTTAGATATCGTTAACGGAGTTTGCTCAAGATTTCTTTTGCGAGAACTTTATTTTCATTGGATTTTACGAAAGAACTGAATAAAACTCGTGGCACTTCCTACACAAAAAAAGATTTTGCCGCAGGGCCAGTCGTGTCACAATATAGCTAAGTCAGTTGAGTGAGAAGGGAAGAAAATGAAGCGAAAAAAGTGCGTGTCTCCGACCGTTCTGCCAGTGGTTTCAAAAGACATTTTTATAATGCCTTTGCTAGATTTAAAAAATTATCTTTCTCTCTTTCTGTTGTACCCACGGTGAAATTCCGCGAGACAGAAGTACGGTGTATGTACATTTCAAGTATATACGTATATCTAGTGAGAAACCGAGAGTAAGCGACATAACGAAAATAAAAGAGAGAAAAAAAAAGAGGAGGAAGATAACTGAGTCCGGGAAAGCACGGGGCGTCTCGACGACTTGATAATTGGACGCCTCGTTACTCTGCGTGACTGTCGACGTCGGGACGCTCGAAACATCCTGTGCCCTAGGTTTGCCTTATTTTCTCTCCTCCTCCTCCTCCTCCTCTTGGGTTCTCTCTTCTTCGCCTTTTTTATTTCTTTTATATCCTCCATCTCCCTCGAATTATCTGGAATAGCGGTGCTCTTCTCGTTACCCTTCCATCGTAGTTGCTGACGTTGTGCTGTGTCCGGATTCTTCACAATTTCACCTGCATGTTTTCACACCTTCCACGTTTTGCATATAGTATATAACGTAATGTTGTATACACAATATATAAGTATATTCTCTCGTACGTTCGCAGTCGTTGAAATGTGGCAGATGGTGAAGCTGCCGCATCGTCTTCGAGGCAAAACAAGCTGTAGTACGCTCAGCCCGGCCTAAGGGCACTTCGTTAGCATGAAAATATGTATAAACAAAACAAAATTATTCTTCGTACTTTTTCCCTTGAACATGTCACTCCAGCGTAATGGTCCGAGATAGAAGCATTTTTATTTATGTAACGTTTTTTTTTTTTATACTCTTTCACTTTTCCTGGAAAACGATCGTTTCAATGTAATATAAGGCAGCTTTAAATGTGTCATGTTTTTGCTGTTACTATGAAGAATCTTAAATTCAGAGTATTTTTAATGATTTTCGGTGCTGTTGTTCGTATTTATATTCGACTGTGTGCAATATTGACAAGTTGAAAGTAGAATGACAAACCATAACTATTTTACCGACCAAATAACTTATTGGCAATATGTCACTTGTGTTTCGCGTAACGATCGTGAAACGAAAACGGGTAATCAAAACTTGAAGATATCCGACCATTTTCCTCACGGGATTTTATATTTAACATCAAACATGTTGGCTTATTTACTCTGGTGGGAAAATAAACTATGATTTGGAGCAGGAACGAAGCGTATTCCAGGATACGCGAAATGAATGCTCGTAAAATTTTAATGTCACGAGTAAATAAAATAGCACTTTGTTAATGAAAAAATAAGACGAAAATGAGTGTGAAGTAAAAATTTCTATGCTACGAGCTGCGCTGAAACAGTTTTCTTTAATCTCATGCAGACAAGGGAGTGCTTGTGGTTTTTAGATTGCACAAATCAATTTAGCCTTCGTTACTGTTGAAAATTAGTTTTGTGGCCGTTAGAAAGCTTCTCGAAAATATGCCTAGGCCACCGCAACGTTACCCCCGATGGACACGCGGGTAATGGATTTGAAGGAAAGCCTCCTCCCATGGGAAAACAAATACCGGTGATCAGGCTTCTACGATTAAGTCCGATAATCGGTTGGTGGTCGAGAGGTTGCAGTCAATTAAAAAAAAAATGTGTTCATCGATGCTATGGGAAATGCTGCCACAAGATATTTCCCCTGAGGAGTTTGAGCAAGCCGAATATAATTTAGGCGATTATTTAACTTCCCGATCAATTAAATCGAAATAAAATCCAATATGCATGAAATAAACTTAAATTACTCTTGAAGTAAATATAAAAAAGAAAGATGATGGCAAGAGAAAAATGGAAGGTAAGTGTAGGAGTGCGCCTTAACTCTCTTGCTATTTTCTTCTGAGCCCAGTCGTTGAATCGCTTTAACGAAGACAAAACGGAGATAGCAATAATAGCAAAACCGTCAAAAGAAAACCATTCAACAATGCGATCACAGCAAGACACGGATAAAGAAAAATCATTTTTTTTCCTGGTTATCCGTTTTTGCCCTCGTTGACCACGTTTTGCTTTTATTTCCTTCGTAAATAATGAGATCTTGTTATCTATCGACCTATTCGATTGTATTGGAGATCCTTTTCATATTGAAGTGTACCAGGCTTTGACTTATCAAACGAAGAAGTTTCCAGGAATATGCGGTTCGACCCCGACAAAATGTCATCTCCACAAGTTCCCTATCCATCGGCTCATTATCGAGTAACTCGCTGCATGAGGTTACTGACCAGAACCATCGCCTTTATCCCTACCCTTGGAAAAGTCTGTTAACCATGGTAACATGTCCGTCGTGGCTACCAGGAGACTCAACGTCATCCGACACTTTCTTGGAGTAGGGTCTCGGACCACGCGAAATTTGACACGTGTTAACACTCACTCGCTCACTCCTCAGCGTGGTGTTGAGCTTGCTCGAGCAGCTACTGGCGTGGCAACAGATGAGCTTGGACATCAGATGATCCGCTGTGCTGTCGTCAGCTACGTCAATTTCACGAAATCCCGGACATGTACTTGTCATTGTCGAACAAACGGAATTGTAGATCACGTCAGATCCGCTGTCAGTTGATGAGAAGCGCATTTCACAAATTGGTAGCAATCTAATAGACAATATTTGTTGAATGTTTTCTCATCTGAATCACGTGAAATCAAGGCGTACCTGGAAATTTTTTGTTTTCTTGCCCGACGACGCCTTTATCAGAACCGCAATCAAATTACGACGGAATTTTATGATCGAATTCACATTAATCCGCAATTAGAAATCATTACTTCAAAATTATACGGAACTTGTCAGTTCACATATAATGAATAGTCATTGTAATGATAGCACGTTACTATGTTCTAGACGTTACTTAAAATGCTTTTGCAATGCCAACGGAGTTGAGCTTCGACAACCAGTAAGACAGGAAGTTTCTTATTGAGACCTTCATTTTGGCTTTTGGGTTACAGGATCTACCAAAAGGCACAAACATTTTGAAACACCTGTGCATATATATCCACCATATATAGTGATTATGTAACTCATATTACAATGGGATATATGTGTGCCGGAATGGGGAAGATGGGTGGAAGGGTGATATCGCTTCACCGCACCGACATTTGATACGCTCAACCAATTCCAGATACACTGCAGTATTGTCTCTAGGATTACTGTGAGGGGCTGCCCTCTCACCCTTCCTAAACTCGACTAGCAAACATGGCCAACAAAGACGTCGCAGTTATATAGGACTCTCGACCGCACGATCATCCTCAGTTCCTAATTGAGAATCCGTCCGGTCCCTTTCTCTCATCGTCTTCGTTCTCCGATCGGAGTACCAGGAAGACTGCACAGGCACTTCTCACCCTGGAAAAGCTCCGAACGAGGATCCAAGCATTGGGAACCTTCTCCTCCGGCGAATACGTACAAGAGGAGTTTCCGAATTGGAAGGACTTGCACGCTTTCTCTTCTTCGACCCCTTTAAACACGAAACTCCATGGCATCACGGCGACAGGGTCAATTTCTATCAAACTATAGCGGCTAAATCGCGGAGTGGCTGAGCCACACCAGACTGACTATTACGTGCAGCGTTCTCGCTTCTATGCTTTCACTATCGCTTCCAACACTGCTGGTTAACCGCCCAATTCAAGAGATTGCATCCCCGTTATAACTGGTACCACTTTCCAAGGCCGCAGAATTAGAACGAAGCTCTGATCACTTGGGGAATCCAATCTCCTTGCAACTTAACAATTGATCTCTCTCTTTGTCTTTCTCTCTCTCTCTCCACTGTGGAAACTCACTGGGCTAACGAGAAATTCCTAGCGCCCTGTTGTAGTTTATTTAACTGAAAATGCATATATAGACCTATAAATCATGTACGCACCCACGGGCGCCACGCATATAATATAACACCAATCACCAATTTTAATATGATTTCCTCTTATTATTATCGAACTCTCTCAGTACTCTGAAACTTGCAAAAGTGATAGTTGCATCTTATCTTTTTATTTCTTTTTCTATGGTACTTTCAACAAGCTGGCATTGCCACATTTAATTAACTCCCATTGTACAACAGCAGTGACCATATATATTCTTGTTAACTATATTTACCCTTCGTTCGCATTTTCATTCCTGGACACCTGCATAGTGATTATTATCCAAACACGATCATAAATTTATAATCATCAGCCTTAACAGCCAAGTACTCGAACTCAATGATAAAGCGACGAGAGAGAAGGAGGTTTTTCAGAACTATTCTACAAGGTGGCCTCTTTTCTCCAGTCGAGGGTATAATTGGATTTCAAAGGACAACTATATCGTTGTCTGTACTTCTGCTCCACTCCCGTTATGCGCGCTCTGAGACTAGACTGTTCTGCCGCTGTTCTCTGCAAGGAGATGCTAGCTATAACCTGATAACGATGAGCCACGTTCTACACAGAAGCACAAAGTACCAGCCTGAGCTCTAATGCTCCTCGCCTACAACCTAGAATCTTTGGTATCCTCTTTGCCAACGAGAGAAGCTCGCATTTATTTTCTCCTCTTATATATCTGTTCACATTGCTCACTTTTACATAATTATTGTTGTGCATGTATTTGTACATATCTGTGTATATTTTTATCGGTCTTCTTTTTTTCAACTATCCATCTCTGAGATTTCGCATCGAAGAAAATTGTCGATCAAGTTAACTCGACTTTATTCTCTTATAATGGTAAGTAATTTTACCTTCCTCTTTGCTCTTCATTTTATCCTGTTTCTTTTTTTAACTCTTGGTTCAATAAAATCTTCGCCACGTTGCCTCGTTATCTTGGATTGATTGAACGATCAAATTCACACGAAATATGGAGCTTGTTACGTAATTCAAATGTTTTTTTACAGCTTTAAACGGGCGGGAAGCTTGTAAGTTTTGGTTTTGTTTTACATTTATTTATATTTAAACAAAAAAAAATAAGATTTTTATTTGAGAGTCACACATTCTTCATTCCGTCTTTCACAAATGTATAAATATGTATGTATATCTAGCGCAATCACGTGATATTATACATAAACAAAAAAAAGGAGCAATGCTAACAATGGTATTAATACGGGCGATGCCGAAACAGAAAAACTTATCTTTTTTGTCGAATATTATGGACGATCCCACGTTGGCTCTTTGTTACTTCGGGAACCTTTTTATCCGAAGAATCCGATCCTCCTTAATTTGGGAAATTTGTCCCAGGAATTGGTAGGAGATTTTTTCCCAAGATGCCAATTGGGGCGGCCAAGCCCAATTTATTGATGGCGAAGAGAACAATCCTTTGACGAACGATCAGAGTATTCTCATTGGAGGAGGTCAATGTGTCTTCGATGACGTCCTGGAGCAAGAAAGCGAGCTCTTCAATTGTCATGATTTCGGAAACGAAATAAGGGGGAGGGCGCCGGCTTCCCTCAATTCGGCCGAGGAATCGATCACCCGATCGATCATACTCCTTATCGCTCGGAGAATTGAACATCGAGACACCGCGAATATGTGGAAATTCGACTCACAAACTAATAAACATCAAAGTGATTTAATGCACGTTTCTCTTTGATGAATGATTTCTCAAATGCTCTGCATTAAAAGGAAATATTAATAAAGTTTGCAGTGAATTTTGATGGTATTCCGATTCGCATCCCCTTGAATCAATTTTACGTTTTAACATCGCCCGAAATTTGATCTCGAGCGTTATACAAGTCATGTTTTATACGGTTGTGTTGTCAACCTCGAGACCCACAAATTTACAAGAGCGGTCGGAAGGAGTCCGAACTGTGCGGGCACTCCATTACCTCGATATATTCCACGCTTCGTTAAGGCGCGCAAATCTTCTCGAGCCACGGGAATTTTCGATGACGTCGTTAATCTCGTAGCGTCTCGACCTCGTTCTGGGACTTCGCTTCTTTTATTCTGCAACGCTATGCCACCGGGAGAAAAAAACAAACCACGACGTTTAAAACAGATTGTATAGTTCAGTTCAATGCGAAATGGATCAGCAACTTTTATAAGCAGATTTTTGTCACTACACGTTATCTCATTGGCTCGTTCATTTTAAAAAATATATGCAGAATTTGACGATTCGCGTTGAATGTAAATTATGATCGGTCACTGTTTCACGGGTTTAATATATCGTGTTCCTTGTGAGTAAAACCGAAGGGTTTTGCGAAAAGGTCTCCCATCTTGGCACAAAAAAATGTCAGAGATGGAACATATTTGCAGTAGACGAAGCGAGGGTGCAGAAAGTGATGAAAGTTGTGAAAAAGAATAAGAAGAAGATGAAGAAGAAGAAATACGTATAAGACCACAGTCCGTGAAGTTAGAATACAGAGGAGAAAGAGTGAGAATTTAAAAAAAAGGAAAGGTATATAGGCTGGTACGAGTCACGAATATTTCCCTAAGTATAACGTATGCTCTTAATCCTGGGATTTATGCGAGCGGAATTAACACGCTTCTTGCGGTCGCCCTGGCAAAGCACCACGACACCGTGGGTGTGGCGTGTATATAAGCACTAGGCCTTATATTTACTTGGTTTGGGTTGATACTCGGAAGGCGGGAGGGTCTTAACACTGCGGTGGTTTGACAGTCGCCAAGGCTGCACAACACACATTACATTGGGTGTCCATGTAAAACGCGGTCGAGAACTTAACCTCTCGATATCTCTGTGAGTCTTTAGTGACATTGCACATTTGTATACGGGATTAGTTCGTGACGATGCAACATATTTAACGTCTTATGAACCATGCGAGGCTAACATATGTGACCTAATAGCACGGAACCTTTTCCAAGATCTTTTACGAATGTTCCATGACGCTCAAATGCATACGTTGTTCACCATTTCATGACAGGCTTAACGATGATCTCGTTGAATAGCATAACTTTTTTGTGACATCAATGAATGTTCACGTTGGCGCATATGAGACTCCAGATTCTAAGTCAGAGAACTGTAGGTAATAAATGAGAGCACCCTCTATTTGCTTTCCTCCACTGTCACCTACTTCATTCCCACCTTTTCCTTGGTCAAATGGAAACTTTCATGAACATGGCAGTATTCGAAACCGTAGATGTCGACCTCGTAATAATCCTGCGAAGCGTTTAGCACGATGAAGCCTCAGACTCGTACATAGGGGAATATCAAAGATTCGCGACGAGAGTACAAAGGGTCTTTAACGGAATTTCCCCTCTCTCTCTCTCTCTCTCTCTCTCTTACTCGCTTTTGCTCTCGCTTCCGGTCGTGGAACACTTGGAATTGAGCATTGCGCAGGTTTAATGCGCCAATTTAACACAGTGAAAGACCTTCTTCTCTCATCGAGCCCAAGCTCTTGCGGAAACATCGGTAGCGCCCCTCCCCCCCTAACTTGCGCTTCGTCGCACTCCCATCCCAATCTCCGTTTCCCCCGTTACTACATACCGACTCTCGTCTTTCTATTATTCCCTCTTTCTCCCAATGTATGTGCGCGTCGCGTGCTACAACTTCAAGGAACCTATGTTCTAATGAACGAAATCCCGTGACTTAGAGGTACATCCGTACCCTGCTACGACCCTCAGCCTTTATTTCTTCAGTTGAGCGTTTTCTCCACGCTTAATCGAAATTCTCATTCGTTTCATCCCGTTTCTTACTAGCTACACTATGTATAGATAAATGAAACGTCAAGGTTCGTCTAAAACATTGCATATTTTCATGGCAACTCAAAGAATATTCGAGTGCACAACGAGGAACGATGAAAGGTCGAACGTGTACGACTATGAATCAACTTAATTATATTTATAGCGATGTGTACCCATTATTTCTACAAATTTCGAAATGTATTTTCTACAATTATTTCCAGTCTATAAGAGCGGAATCACGGTTGGTAACAATCCATCAATGTAGATTCGAAGTGTATATTGTATTATAGTAATTAACAGTTTTCCGTCACCATGCATTCTCTGCATTCAAATTTGCTCATTTTTTTAAGTTACATTATTTATGGTTTGGTTTTTATTTATGTTTCAGGTAAGTACTTCGCATGGATTCTGCGATTAGATGTATCAAATTTTCCGATCAATCTGTGACTAATCAAAACAACGTGAGTACCCAAAATATTTGATATTTGCCTGAATATGAATTGCAGCTTTCAGAAGAACTTTGAAAAAACGTATGGAATAATAACTATGCGGCTTATACTCAACAAAATCAACGTTACAGTCACTCATTATCAAAATAATTGAAAAAGTTCATTCGAATGAATAGTGCAAATAGAAAGAATTTAAGACGTTTATTTTTATCGGAACGCCATCAGAAATTCGACTTAGTGAAACGTCCATCTTTAATCAAATACAATCGATTCGATTTTTACGATGAAATTCGCTCTTGTCACAATTCCGGTCGATCTCTCGGCTAACCGCAACACGGAGTATACAGATCGTTAATTGACATTGCAATGTGATCTTCTCTTGTATAGTGACGCGAAGTATTTACGAGTGAAGAGGAGGGAGAGCCTGAAAAACGCATGGACGGGCTCGATCGGGAGCAATTACAATAAGAAAAACGATAAAAAAAAAAATCTCTCGAGCCGGAAGGAACGAAGCCAGACGCTCGCTCGTCGAGATCTACCGCGTTCGTTTGCTCTCGCCTTTGTGACTTGAATGGTCGAGATACTCGAGTACTCGATAGTATTCGTATATATCTATATAGTATGTGTGTATATTTATACGTATCTATAGAAACGAATCGCACCACGAGCATGCTTTCCAATCACGTGAATTTACATTTTTAATTTCCGTCCGCACGAGGCAACGCGGTGTATGTCTCCTTCCATCTTCTTCATTTTCTTCTTTTCCCTTTTCCATCAGGCCTCATCTGTGCTTTCCGCCCAACTGCTTTCCAGCTTCCTCCCTTCAACCGCAAGCATCGCCGGCTCTTTTAATTAACTCCCTTTTGCTCGCTTCTTACATCGACGAATACATTCACTATCCATTTAAGATCGATCGCATCGCCTTGGCAAAGATATCTTACATCCAACGAAATCAGAGCAGCCATGACATTTTTTTTTCTTTCCGTCAGTGAAAGTAAACAAATATCATTTTTAGTTGACATTTGATCATTTTGTTCATAATGTCGACAGTTTAAATCATCAATCAAATAAAATTCTGATCCGCTAAGATCAGCTCTTAAATAATCGATAATATTTGATTTCTTTTTCATTGTAATTCCCAAACAAATCCCCTCCCCCTTTTTTCACCCCGCTAAAAAACGAACGTAATACTTTTCTTAATTTCGAAATGGACCGTTGATATAATATATCACCCGAACCTTCGTTCGGCTGAGTGAATTATTATCAATTACATATCCCGCATCAAATTATCGTGAATAAAGCGCAGTTCGTCAAATCCCGAATGTTCAATTATAAACGCTTTCATATCGCTATAATTGGTGACTAAACGACGTACATTTATAGTCTAACAGAGAATGGTGAGACCTCCTTATACAATAATGAACATGGAGAAAATTTTCATACACCCACATTCACTCCTTGTATGTATCACGGTGGGTCTCGTTAATGGTGATTGGTCTTTGAGTTTAACTATGTTTACCCTTTACATATACTCTCTCGCATATTTGGGGAGTTGTGGAACCGTTTGCCATGTTCCCATCATTTGTTCCTCGTACGCGTTTTGTCATGACAATGTGGGATCTCGTAATTACTCTCGATATTTCGCGGTTTTTCTTTACCCATGATGAATACCGAATTTCTCGCGGTTTGTCATAGCGTCCGCCTGTATGAGCCCGGTAGAAAGCATATATTGGATTAATATAGGGGAACTCTTGTACACCCCACTTTGACCCTCACTTTAACTTTTACGTCCAATCTACCTTTCGTATATCGGAGTCCAAACATATGTTAACCTACATAGAAATTCGTGCATATTAAATACTATAATTGCATAAAATGGCGCGTTACAAGTCGATTACGTATGAAACGACATCGTCATCC
>JABSMR010030170.1:0-34669 GCA_018902295.1 Dusona sp. PSUC_FEM 10030013
AATCTTGATACATCAATATTTTTCTTTCTCCCTTTTCCTTTTTATATTAGTCCTCCTTCATTCTCATTTTTCCGTTTTATTGAATCGAAAAGTTTTCAAAAACATGGAAACGCATCAAAATACCGTAACTAATCTCCATGAGCTGGAAGAGAATTGTTGCGTACAGTGACTTTATACGACTTTCCAACTAGGCTTCTTTTTTATGTTAATTTGCAATATCCTATAAAAATCTTAAAAGGCATTGATGAAGTTTCTATGAACGTGATTTGGAAATCGCCCTATGTCATGGAAACTACGCTGTCACCTTTATTTTAAGCCTTCTCTCATAATCAAATCGTCTGAAATTCTTTAGAATTTCACTTCAAATAAGCCAAGAACTACAGCATCATTTTGTAACTAATTTTGTAACCTAAAATCATGGTCAAAAGTTTTACAAAAAACAAAATGCCTATAATAAATTAGTCAGACAATATTTTTTTGTATTCCCCAGCATGATCAGTAATTATGGGAAAAAAATGTTGTAAAGTGTATTCACGAATTTACTTTCGATTTTTTCCCATTGCCTTAGTTCGTGTATAAAATTCATTAGCTACAATCATTCCTCATATACGTTGTGATTTTTCCACGATATTAGCTCATCTGCCTCCAACCAGTAGAATCGTATGTAAAGGCTTTTTTCGTATGTTTGAGTCTCCATTGTCGAAAATGAAAAATCATCCCCCTTGGAAACGTTCGATGCCCCCTGTGGTTTACGCGAAGTAGGGAATCACCGCAAAATAGTTGAAAACTCATCGAGGCATGAAGCTTGAGTTCG
Organism: Dusona sp. PSUC_FEM 10030013; assembly: GCA_018902295.1. Lineage (NCBI taxonomy): Eukaryota > Metazoa > Arthropoda > Insecta > Hymenoptera > Ichneumonidae > Dusona > Dusona sp. PSUC_FEM 10030013. Next base: position 815 of record JABSMR010030170.1, read on the forward strand.
TGCGAGTGATCTTGAGAGGAAAGGCTGACGCAGCAGGATTAAGAGAGCATCGGTACAGGCTGAGTAACAGGTGGCGTGTAACAGAAGCATGTAGTGAGAGGTGCGGGGCGACGATGAGGTTTGCATCCTTGGATGCTGCGTTTACTGCCTATATTTCATAGATACACGTATAGGGATAGCAATATATACGATATAATAACGGGGCTATAAACGCGTGTAACTATTTCACTCGCCGTAACACACCTCTGTGGAACAATCCTGGGTATACAAACACTACGTTTATATATATCACAACCTAAAACGTCTCTGTTCTGTCCGCAATAACGTCATTCCTTGGCTTAATACGAGCAAACAATCCTCGTCTGTCCATTTTCACCGTTTAACTCTCCAGGTCCTCACCGTACTCACGGAACCACACGCTTATCTCGGGCAAATATCTTTATCGGTGGTGTAGGTTCGCCGATAAGAGCCGGGACGAGGCAAAAGTCGAGTTATCCCGTAGGAAAACTCGCTCAGAAAAAGAGAGGGGTTAATCTTGATTTGTCGATTGGACGGGTTGAACTCGAGAACCTTGTCGAGGTGGAGGGACGCTTGAGAAACGAGAAAACGAGTGGGAAGGGTAGACAATTGAGTCGAGAGAGATGAATCCAGAGAAATACGAACAGTGGGAGAGAGAGAAAGAGAGAATGGTGAGAGAAAGCTTCCTGGGACAAGTATGAAAAGGAATGAGTAAGAAAATGCGCGTCGCGGGAGACGTTCCGCGAGATAAAGAGTCTAATTCCACGTGATTCATAAAGATCATTAGTCATTCCCGGAAGATCTTCCTGGCTTTGGTATATCCACTGACTCTGTATATGTATGAGAGAGGATAAATATCCGAGTTCTTTTTAAAAGATGCATCTCTCCAGGGAATGCACAGACATATCAGAGAAGGAAAGAGGCCTCTGGTCACTAATACAGAGATATACACAAATGTGGGTGTATATATACATATTTATGCATATACTGGATCGTACGACCTAGTTTTCGTTTGCTCGTGCCACGAAACGAAATGGCCAATCAACGTTCACGAGTCTATAGGGAAAGCTAGGTACAATACTGCGTCAAAAAAATCTCACGAGGATAAGAACAAAGGAAATATAGGAAATAAGAAAATTCTAGTAAATAGCAAACAAAAATGTCCACAACGGTATGATTATATTTGTTTTTTATTCACAGAAAAATGTATTCTGCTGGATCAAAGGATTGGTGGAGAAATTCAGTGAATTTATTTAGTATAGCTTTTTCTTCGACTTTGCCACTGTGATTGTTATTCTAGACGTATTATCGGTATTAGCCACGCTACAAGAGAATTTTGCACCATTCCATTTCAGAAGATGCAACCAATGCAAGTCTCTGAGAATATTGTGTCATTTAACAATGCAATGCTCGCAAAGCCACGCTTCTAATTTCACGAGACTGGCGTGATTCTCTGGCGAATTGTAGTATATATGGAAAGAGCAACGAATAGAGGGAGAGAGTGAGAGAGACGAGTTGGGTAAACGCTGCACTCGAATGCACCCGCCTCCGGGAATTCGCATTGCACAAACCGCATACTAATTTCAGCGTGTTCAAGCAGATATTGGGTTTCGTGTGTTCCCATCGCTTGGTAAAAAGATGCCGTTTCACGTTCAAGATGAAGACCGAATTCTTAGATGATGCCTGCGAAATCAGCTTTTCGGTATATATGCACGAGTCTTGGTAATCGAATACAAACTTGGTTGGATTCGATTACAGATCTTGATATCCCAGCGCATTCAGTTTCAATTCAATGATGAAATAAAACTTTTTCCCCAGTAGCAGAATTTTATCGTGATTCGGTATAAGTATCGGCAATCCACGAATCCCCAAGAATGGAAAAAAAGGTAATCGTTAAATTTTATAGCGAGGTCATGGGTAGATTCGAAAAAAACTACTCTACCAAATATTGTCTATCTTCCTTTTTATTTTTCGTCCTCCCACGATCATCACTCCATGACTCCGCGTTTGTGTATTTGTACATATCGAAATATTCCTTGAATTGCCTAGACTACGTTATCTTACTTGCATCCGACCTGTCCTTGCTTTACATATCATAGCTTCAGGATATATCTCTTCGCAGCGAACATTCTTCCATATCTCGTATTAGAACGAAATGAAACCGCAGGAGATTGAAGGAAACCCGACCCGAGTGGCCCACGCGTTTCTTTTTATTTTCTTTATGCCTTCTTAATTTGACACAATACTTGCCCTTCTTCAGGCCCAGCACAACGTATACCACTTCACATGCCACTTTCCTTATCTTGTTCTGGATAACGTAGAAAATAGAAAATTTAGGTTACCCAAATGAAAGGCGACGAAAGCTGGCTAACTCAAAAACAGAATTTTTCTTCAGTATCTTATCGGTACCCTTTTAAATTTTCTGACGTCGATTCATTTCCCACATAATTCATTCAAATATATCATCGATGCCCTTAATTCTTAGGTCGTTTCGTTCCTCGATCATTGTCAGAATAATCACGAGTTAGACATTAAACATTCTTATATTTATATTCCCTCAGCTCTCTTTCCTTCTCTTGTCATTTTTTCCCATTTCGCTTATCCAAATAAGTCAGCTAGCAAATGACATTCGATGCCAGAATAATAAAAACACTCGGTTCTTTCCCAAAATTGGTTGTGCATCCATCAGTCTATTTATTCAGACTACGAGCTCGATTTCAAGCTCACTTCCTACGAGTTGTCACACAAGATGCCTGAGTTTCTCTGATTATTCTTGAAGCCATTAATCATTCTATGCTCTGCGGTAATGGCATTCGGGGACGGAATACATGGCACGAACAAGATGAAGAGAGAGAGTTTAATAGAAAGAAACAACGATCGAGAAGTAGAACGACCTTTAGGTCACGAGAACTTTCAGCTGAAATTACGAAGCCATTTGTCGCGATGCAAATTCTTTCGACGGCATACTGTACCAGTCCTGATGTGATACCAGTGCGTGAATGTGACTTTTCAGAGAAAAAATACGTTGGTAACATATTGTAAGAAGAGCAAATGGTGAAACTGGGCGAATGAACATTAGATTTCAGTTTGACAGTCGACTCATGTGTATGTCTACGTTTTTTAACCTGACATGCACGCAATTCCCCGCCATTGCACCTCACGAGCGAATGCATTTCACGTCCTGAGGGTCCTACGCGATACATACCTGTTCATGGTGCTCTTGTAGAGTTCTCTCTCGAACTTCGTCGACACACCAAGTCATCTTGATTCTGTACCGCCATAAACTTTATGGCGCATATTATTTCCAACGCTCTCCTCTTTGTCGTTTTCCTCATCTCATCGTCGACGGCGTCTCCATAAAATCATTGCGGGACGCGAGAAAGCCACCTACCTTCATGCATATGGGAGAAGTCATTTCGACAAATCTTTCTCCGTTTTATCTGCATGCAAGCCACCTTGCACCTTTTGTCTATTTATCTCTTTCTCCCTCTCCCCTTCTCTCCCCACATTTTTCTCACTTTCCCTGAAGCACAAATCGAGATCCCTCTCGAAACGCATTTGTATACGTGTTTCCCCTTACTGTGTGTCAAAGAACCCACCGGAGATATTTCCGTGGAGAGCACACAAGCACGACATGACACCGTCGGACTTTACTAACGCTTCTTTACCACCATTATCTTCTGAGTTTCGTTCTCAAGATTACATTTGTGTATCATAGTTTCGCACGAAGGTGTTATGATATTTCACAGCGGAAAAAAATGAATATCACCCTGAGCAACTGGCGTTGCTATGCACTTCAAATAACATCATAAAGTTTTTTCGTACGTTAAGTTGTACGTGTCAATTGATTTATTCGTATTTTGAAAAAGTGAACAATAATCAAAAAATCATGCAAGTAAAAGAATAAAAGACTGATCAAAAGTGGACAGGGGCATTCCCAACAGTAATAAATCATTGGAAACAACAACTGTGCATGCTTGACTACCTCTAAACATCTACAGTACAATCTCGAGAACGGAACTTGTAATGTATTTGAGCGTTAAAAACAATCTTCTCGTTTTTCCTGTTCTCCGTACAACTGGAAGATCAACGTGCTTAGTTTATCTCATTCGTTTCTCGCAGCTACCTCGAGTTTTATTACTTACCGACTAGATTAGCAAGTTAAACGTAGTACCGGTCCCTAGGAATCGACGTGTTCAGGTATGGAGGATCTGAACACTCGTGTGAAAGCTTTCGTGCGCTCGACGTCGCGCGAAAGAAAAGCATAGAAAAATGTGTCGCACATCGAACGAATTGAGCCCTCCCATATGTTGCACATTGCGTGTTACGGAAGACATACCACGCTATTTTTGGTACTGAATCTTGCCTAAGATACGCCCTTTTTCCCCGATTCGTACCTTTCTACGTTATCTTCCTTTGGGTACGTATTATCCTACTGGCAAGCATCCTCTCACTCATTCATACGAGGTTAGGCATGTTCTCGCTATCGTTTTATGGTCGTACTACGTCCACTTCGTCCCTCGCGCTACGAAATTCTTGCTCACATATCGCTTTGTACATTAAACCGTTTCTTATTCCAGAATATATACAAACTATGGAATTTACATTCTAAGATTTTATGGCGTGAGATTGACAAGATTCGAATAAAGATAAACTTTACTGAGATTCCTATAAAATATACGCATAGATCGAATTTTCTAAAATAATACTTGGCTGTAATTTTTTTACTAGCTCATAAAAAAAAACATCCATGCTCTGTGCAAGTATCAAATAACAATTATTTCCAAATATTTTTTAATATATGGTTACGTAGTTATTGATCACGATGCACCGAAGCTCAATAAATCAATATTTCAACAGGTGATAAATGATATTATGAAACTCTACAAGGAATTGTAGTTTCGTAGAAAAAAAAAAGCTTTTCGATCATCTATTCATGAAGCAACAAAAAATAACTATATGTTCATTCATTCGTATGTTGTTTATAAAATCCTTTCGAAACTTATTTTATTATTAAAATGAAAGCGATTACTTTGGCAGAGCTTCTAAAACGATGTACTGCACAAAACAAAGAAAAAGAAGAAACTTCGCATGTGCCACACAGAGTCGCGAACAAAGTATGTACAGAGACATATGAAAGGAGAAATGAGACGAAAAGTTGAGTCAGAACGCATGAGAGAACCAAGCATGTCTCCGGATTACTCTGGGGATTCTGTGATACATAGCAAACGACAGATAAATGTATACAGTAAAGGAGAAATAGAGAGACAGAGGAAGAACGATGGAGAAAATAAATAAAAAGAGACAGGGAGAATTCAACGCAGTGCTTATACACATGAGCAGTACATCGAGTTGATGCATCATACGGTTGCTTCTTGAAGGATGGGAGGCACATCAGGATCCTATCATAGATAATAAATAATTCATGTTCGCGTGTATATAACCCAACGACTCTTCATATGTCTTCCGATCTCTTTGGCCTTCTACTTGGTTTGCCACCACTATAGTATCACTGCGAATGTTTGTCCATCCATCGCGAACCTTAACTACTGTGCGGCTGTCTCTTTATTTTCCCACCATAGTTTTATTTTTCCTTTCCTTGTCTTTCTTTCCTTTCATCCTTCTTCCGAGTCTTTCACCTCTTTTTTTCGTTTCACTTCAACCTCGCTCCTTTATCATCTAATTGAACTTTATGCACTCGCACGAACGCACTCGGACAGCTCTCTCACACAGAGTCCCTCTTGTTTCCCGTGAGGTATTTCACGAAACGGGTCTATTGAAAGAAAACAATTTCACTTCGATTTCATCTCAGACCTTTTATTCTTTCCGCGAGGTGAATTGCACTTGCACTTGTCTTGTGAATACAATATTTTGTGATTTTCTGTCTTTTGCTACCAAACAACCATCGTACGCAACAAATTCACCCTACAGTTTTATTTCGTTCGCAAATCGTCGTAATTATTTTCGCAAATTGATACAAATATTTGTATCACTTGCAAACACGATGCGTGATGAAAACCGCTCTATTTGCCGAGAATAAATGTATAACAGTGTTTTTTTCCATGGCGTATTTGATCCTTACGCATGTACAAAAAGGACAAGAGCAAAAAATATTGTTTGCAGACATTGAGTGCATAGATCTCCAATAATATATCGAATTAAAGTAATGTACTTTCGTTTTGTTTTTTGCTATTCAGAATGTGTTTATTCACTAAATATACATATTCAATAAGACTAAATTGATATTGACGAATATTTACGGAAGTAGAGAGAAATAGGTTTCATTGGAGTATTTATTTGATCACGTTTTTTTTCATTATGACGTTTCATGCTAAAATTGAAATCACTCGTAACGTGTGCTCGATTGTTTGCTATGTGTCCTATGTACAGTTTCAACAATATGTCGTCTACATCGCCGTGGTATTTTGTCACCGGTCCCGGTAGTTGCGAGCTTGTAACCGTTGTTTGCTCCGCTAAGTGATTGGCTTTCCGGTTCTATATCAGCTTGCCATGAATGTTCAAAAAAGCATCTCAAATTCCATGCAAACGCGAGTTTACCCTTTGCTTTGACCAACCATCAGATTTCGAGGGTGATGGACACACCTTCGTGAGGTATTTTCATGTTACGAATATATTGACAACGATCTTTTTGTCCTTCATGCCGAAAAGCCATCAAAGTTATAAATAGTCGAAATGGGAGACGCCACAATTTTTTTTTTAACTCGCTCTATCATGGACGATGAAAAACGATTTTCTTATCTTTCCAGTGATAATTGATATGTTTATATATATCCAGTGAGCACAATATATGACTTAGGATAACAATGGTTTCTGGCTCCGGGCAATGCTGTCCAGGACCACTAGAAACAAAGCGCTACATTAATTCACTCGTTCTCTTCATTATTCATGCTCACTTTTATCAGTGCCGTTTCCACTCTCTTGTCCTCGTTTATATATTTCTGTAGATAACCCTCTGAGAAACAATGTATAGATATACAGGCGTCGAAAAGTTGAAGAGAGTTGACGATGGTTATGGATAACCACGATAAGGGCCCTTCGCCCAAACACTTTTTCTCGATGTATTATTACACTGCTTTGGACCCTTTGGGAGTTTGTTTTATCTCGCGGTTCCATCAATTAGCAACATCGAAAGACAATTACCTCGCCCGATTAAATTCTCGTTTTTACCATGGAATGTCCCTTCGTAAAACGAATTTTATTATCAAAATTAAAAATCTTTCCGGACGATCAGCAAATTTCTTAACGACTGTTCACTTTTACGCTCGACTTTACGTTCAATTCGCCGCGTTTGCGGGTATTGCGGAACGCAGTGCGTCGGTGGACGAGAAATAAAAAATAAAATAATAATGCTTCGCTCGACCGTAGTGGGGCTAACGATGCGTTTATACCGGGGTGATTTATGCGACACACGTGCATTCTGTATAGTGTATAGGAGCTCTCTCGTTCATCCGTGCGTACACGCGGTGAAGACCAGCGACTACGATGAACGAGCGACGACTATTACGAGAGAGCAAGAGAGAAAATTAAGTGAGCAACGGTCGGATGTGCGATAGCGCAACACCCAAGCAAAGCTTTATCGGGTCAACGCCATTGTAACGAAGCCATGTGTTAATGCGAAGATAAAGCAATGCACGCTCGCTCGTGACTTTATTGCGATGTCTTTCTACAAATGATTCCCATTTTATTTCAATCACGTTTTATTTAATCAAACAATTCATTCCAATATAGCATATATAATCAAACTAAAATTCGTGTCGTCAAAGCTTTCGTTTGATTGATTACACATATTTTTTTCAAGCCAACAAAATCGTTTGAGTACAAATAAATTATTGATTTGAATGTAAGTAAATTTAGTATTTAGTCGATTAAATAATTTTCAGAATGGGCACTCTGTCTTTAATTAGTTATCGATAACTCCGTTGGGTGACCTTTTTTTATAATTGACATAGATTACTCAAAATAGATTCCTGAATCGCTGTGAAGATAGTCAGTTACACTGCGTATGAATATAGAGTCGGTGTAGATGAACTGCACCAGGTAGGAGGTCTCTCCTATCTTGGCTAATTACAGTGGCACTGTCGAGCTGAACCTTTGGGACGGACGGTCTCAGTCATGAATTAATTATGCGTTCTCTTGTCACAGTAGCGCCGTAGACTGGCCACTCAAGCCTGGTGATATCTGCCACGTCTGTTTAAACACTTTGGACGATATTTCCCTAGACGAAAGGGTCGTCTAACACTTTAGTTCTTCAGATCTTCAGTTTGCATGGCCTACTCTATTTCAACAAAAACTCAAAAAAATATTGAAGTTTGTATCATTGGAATGCAGAAAAGCTCCATTTGTCATTTTTTACTTTCTTAATATTTTAATTTGAATTTTCTTCACAACTGTAGTCCGTGGTTTCTTAAAGTAGAGCAAAAAAGTATTAAATTTGGGTGGTCTCAACTGGACCAAAAAGAGCATTTGCAAAAAATAAAAAAATTTGTTCTATTCAAGTTCCATAACAACATCGACGAAAATGGTGTCTCTTTTATGGTTACAACAACGAAAAAATAAATGTAGATCAAATCTCAGAAAACGAGGGTCACGAACCAATCGATTTTGCCTCAAACGCCTCACATATATTCCTACAACGAGTCCTTACACACAATAGGGCGTACCTCAAGACTCTTTAGACGTAAAAACGTATGGGTTTGGGACGTTTCAATTGCAAGCAATGGACTCATTGCATGCCCACTCGTACCAATCGAACTGTCAGATAAATACTTCGGAGAATCGAAGCGTAGAAAAAGAACTGGACCAAGAGAAGCAAACATGCGCTCTTAAGGTCCATTGCGAGAGGGATCTCGCAGCTCCTGGGAACTTCTTGCCGATCGTTATAAATATTTAGAAGGCTCCAACGAGACACGACTCTGAAGAGAAGCCCACGGTGGTTTCCTTATTTCACTCTCATTCTCTCTTTCTATAGTTCTTTCCTTCTCTTCCGCTTTACTCTTTGCTACAGTAGTGTCCTGCTTGCCCGACTGCCTTCATTCTCCCTTAAAGTCTCGCTCGCTCCGATCGAATTCAATTTCGAGAACTCTTCCAAGAGCCGGCCCTAAATTTGCCCTTCTGTCAGACTATTTTATACACGTGATAGTGTAGCATTTCGATCTATATACAGAGTGATTTAAAATTGAATCGCTAAAATAAAACAACTGTGGTACAAAAAATTATGAAAAATATTTTCCAGATTTTTTTCTCTTTAAACTTTACGACTGTACCTTTATCATCCTCCACGCTATTTATACATACGGAAAAAAGATCAAAACAAATTAGAGGGTGATTTAGATTTAGTTTCAACCCAAACACACTGTATTTCTGTTTATTTTTTTCGGAGAAAACGAAACATTTTTCCAAAAAATAAGAGAATAAAATGGAATTTGTTCATTCGCGATAATTTTTTTTTGTATTTACATTCCCACTACATGCAGAGAGAAATCTAAACGATCGAAAGCTTGAAAGATGGTGGGCAGCTGCAGAAACTTCTTGGCGAGAATAAGTAAAGAACGAAATAAAAGAAAGAAAAAACGACGACAACGACGACAAATCCAAAAGTCGGAACTCCCGAAGGAATATCGAGACGAACCGACTAGTAGGGTAGTTGAGAGAGTCCACAAATGCATTTAGATCTTTGCTCTGTATATATTAGAGAAAACTAAGCGCTCTCGACATCTCCCGACAGATAGATCTCTCGTCGCCTCTCTTCCTCTCTCTTTTCACCTCTGCGGTCGTCCTATAACGAGTCCCTATTTCTGTGGCTGCGGCTCGCTATTTTTGGCCGAGTAAAGAAAATAAGAAAAAGACTCAAACGTAAAAAGAAACGGTAAGGATGTAACCTAAACAGATAGATAAACTGCGACGATGAAAAAGAGTGAGTAAGAGAGAGAAAGAGAATGAAAGACCAAAGCATGAGAAATGGCTCGATGGAATGAGCGGACCACACAAGAGGCACTCCGTAGTCGAGTCCTGGTTCTTGACGTTTTTACAATTCATAAAGTGCTTTTGTCGCCGAAAATCTGAGGAAACCCTCTATGAAGGGCTGTGATACACGCTTTGGTAGTTCGCCAATTTCAGCAATGATACACTTTGTCCTATAACTTATATTTTTACGGAGATACGAGGGAAATATATGACATTCGTATACATTCGAATATTCCTTAGTCTCAAAAGCTTAATGCAAAAGATATACATTTTTCAAGCATATGTCCGTAAAAGACTTAAAAAAAAGTCGGCATTCTTAAGCAAAATAAAATGTCATCATATAAAAACGAGACTATTTTCATTCTCTCATTACGCCGTTTCACTTTGGTAAGAGGAGACGAAGCTTCGGTACTTGTATATGTTGAAACAATAAGAGAACGTTTCACATTCTCTAACTATTTTTCTCTCTCGTTTACATTCACATTCAAGTGCTCCACTGGTTACTCTTTCCATCCCCAGAATCAAGGATGGAACGCAAGTTTGGACTACCGTTTCAGCTTCTGTCGCTCTCATTCCACCAGAAAGGTTTCATTCTCTGTTCGAAAACATCGTTCTCTTCTTTAGCAGTTCTTTCTATCGCCCTCTTTCTCGTTCTCCCATGGTTCTCCAGTCTCGCCACTACTATCATGTCGTCCTTTTTCTCCCTCCCTCTCTCACTCATCGTTTTACTCTTTCCCCAGCCGCGCATCCTCTTCATTCTCTCGAGTCAACCACTTTTGTGTCCTTTATTACGCGTTCGCAAAACTGCCAGCCATAAACTTCCGCACATGGCCCTCTGCCTATGGGTTCCGACGATTTAAATTATTGTGTCACGGTATACGCCCAACCAGAGCAAAAGTGCACGACTCTTCTCAAGCATCCTTTCAATCTGCCTGAACTTACCAATTAATTTCCACGGTATATTCTCTATTTGTTTCTATCTATTTCTCTTTCTGTTACGAAGCAAAAGTTTATATGCGTTGTTGTGAGCTTAATTATTTTAGACGTTTAATGTTTATGGACGGTCGAGAATTTTAGGAATGCAATTATTTTCTTGCGAACTCTCGGTGAGCACCTCGATAAAAAAAGAAACAATTCGCATTTATTTGAGACTTCAAATTTCTCTATTCTTTCAACGCAGTTATATTTATTTAACAGTCCGTGCATGCACAAGTACGTGCTGAACAGATAATATCATAAATGCCATCCATCGAATCGCTGGCCTCGTAAACCACACAGAAACGAGACTACATTTCGAGTGCAAAAAACTTCTGGTGGAATTTTTGGATCGTCCCTTGAGAATGCTCGACACATACAAGACTAAAGAGAAACAGTGAGTGGAAGAAAGAGCGACGATACGAGGGAGAAAAGCTACCCGAGTTTTTATAGTTCCGAAAAATCTGAACCACGGCTACACATCTATATGTATGTATCCTTGCCATGGACACGCATGTCCTTATACGTAATACGCTTTGTCGTCTCAAATCATCTCTGCTATCTCGTTGCTTTTCTCAGCTAATAAGAATTCGGTTCCTTCTTTCATTGGAACTGCCCTCTATGCCTGACAAAACAGAAAAGATTCGTGGCAGCGGGACAATCCAATTTATTTTGTCTTGATTTTTCTTTCAACTGATCAAAAAACAACAGAACGAAAGAAAAAAAGCAGTCTATACATACAGGGAACCTAAACTTTTCCGTATACAAAATAACGTCATAAATTGCGACGTATATCCGATAAACGACGCTACTCCTCACAAATCCCGTATACATAAGTTTTATTTTTCTACTGATGAATTCCACGGGTAAAAGAGAGTCGTAAATGTGATGGAACGTGCTGGGGACCGTCGAAAATGTTGTTTTAGGACATGGTTCTCATTTACTTTGGTCAGTGAACATACAACGAGAATGAACAGCCGGACGTTTACTTTTTCCACAAATATTAGGCTAGATCGAGTCAGTATTTGTGTACAAGCAGCTAGGACGGTTAATATAGAAGCAACGTAGTGGTGCTTGGTCGCGTCTTTCTCGTCCGGGCGTCACTTACCGCTGTCAGCGAGTCGCGAAAAGAGCGAAGGTAAAGTCTCGTGAAGTCCTTTACTTCGTCTTCTCTTCTCTCGACCCAAAATCTAACAGCGGTGACCAAAGCCGACAAAGATGAGAAGTGGAATGAGGACAGATAGAAGGGCGAAGCAGATTTTCAGAGTGACCGTTACCTTCAACTTACCGACCACTTTACTCTCAGTCCGAAAGCTCTTCACTTCACTCACTTGCCTCGTAGATATAGCCACTCATTTTTCTCTTCCTTGCCCCGTCCCGTTAGCGCGAACATGAGGCATGAATTTCCATAATGGCCGACGCTTTTCTCCCTCAACCCCTCGCGTATAATCTTCTCTCGCTGCTTCCTTCGTTCTGAGCACCTCGTGCATTGAAAATTTGCCAACTTTTCGTGATATCTCAAAAACTCGTCAGACCGTAAAAACCGGAAAAACAACACGTGTTTTTTAAACTTTATTGTTTCTCGAGACCGACTGTTTTGCTTTTAAGAATAAGGAGAATGTGAAATAAGAATTCGTTTTAAAAAAAGCTCCCATCAAAACACGGTCTCACAAAATAGCCGGAAGAATTTCACGTTCACCCTATTGACACGCCCATGTATTTGTAAATACTTTTATAAATATGAAGATGTGTCCATCGAGAAGTTCCTCAAACTTATGTTCATAACTTAATGTCACCAGTATTTCCTTCTATAATATTTAATCCTCATCTTCGGTTATTGGGTTGTTTAATTTATGGAACGGAAATGAAGGGACAAGATTCGACGGCGAGAGGAAGCAGTAATAGAAATACGAGAGCAGGCTGTGGTTCGTGTCTCCAGGAGTTTTTATCTTTATAGGTGTTGGGCGCGTTTAATCCGCGAAATGGCAAATGATATCCTTCATTATTATCAATAAAAGCTGAAGCATCGTGGCGTTGCTGTTGCACACGCATTCTCGGGTAAACTGTGAAAGGCTTATTTATATTTGTATATATAGAAGCATGCAGGAAGAGAAAAGCGAAGCTGTGAGCTGCCCGTTAACGCGCGTTATCAGCTTGCATGCCTTGTGCAATTTACAACATTGAGCGCCGGCTGGAGAGCACATTATAAGAGGCAGAAAGAGAGGAAAGGAGAGAAGTCTCTATATAAATACGTGGGAACTGCGGTCCCCGCATGAACGCTATATATCTATCGTACAAGATGAACACAACAAACAACGGCGGGTACATGGATAAACGAGAAATTATTGCGAACGAATGCACTCCAAGATTTTACGATCCAGCATCACGTGCAGCTCAACGGAACGCTTGTAATTCTGCAAAACACCCCAGGACCAACTTAGACTAATTCATAGTATTAGCATCATGCACCTATATTTAATATATATTAAAGAAATGCACGTTACGCGTCAGGGTAAAAAGCAAAGAGGAAAATATATTCATCCGAAATACGCATGTCAGTTACGATATAAATGTGAGAAATAACTTCTTTCCTCATTGTTATAATTCCTGTTATTTTCCGAGACAAGTAAAACGTCCGACCCGTGGCAAAATCTTGATGATCAACTCAAGTATTTCCCAGTTCGACATATAAAGGTCTGGAATGTGTAACTTTTTACATCTTTTTTTTTTTATAATTTAACTTCAAGTTGAGCATAATGTGTTTTTGGTCATGTATTTAAAAATTGTCGGAGGCAAGAATCCGAGCAATTTATTTTCTAGCTATACGTCTGATCACTCTCCTTAATGATTCTTTCAAAATTGCACGGAGCAGACAATTCAATGAGAAAATGTATGTAAATTTGTAGATAAATTATGGTACAGATTTATTTTATGTCCAATCTTTTCCTCATGTAGTAGCCGATATATATTGGAACGATCTGTAGATAATTGGCATCAGTCAATAAAGTAAGAAATGCATAATGGCCGGTCTGGTAACTCGTAAGGATGCTCGAATTGAGCAACACCCTGGATTTTAGAAAGATTTTAGGGAGTAGTTAAGGGAACGAAAGAGAAAAAGGAAGCGAGAGAATGGAAGGACAGTGAAAACGCCGGTTGAACCAGGGACTGGGAAGGACAGAATTCATGAGGCACCGGAACGGTTGCTCGTAATGTAACTTAACGTGTAACTGAGGGTGTAAACAATGCCATGCTCGCTTACACCGTAGAATGGTGCGTGGTATGGGAACGAGACGTATAACGCAACATCGCACCGGTGGTTTGCATCGTATGTAACAACGAGCAGGTACGATAATCATTGGTGGTGTGTGGTGTATTCCCTCGATGTGGGGTTGGCGGAGCATTGCCGGTTGCCGTGCGGGAAATTAACTATGAAACGGTAGGAAACCCGATTTCTATGGCTATCGCGAGCCGGAATTACGCCACTCTATACGCGCTCACCGATTCTCATGCGCAGACCACCTATTCCTATTACCTATCTCATCGGGTAGTGGGTTATAAACAATGTCGATGTGGAAAGGGTCTGTGCGAGAGGAACCGGAGGATAAGCTGCAAGATATTCGGTACACGTTACTCGTGTTCCAACGGATCAAACGATCAGATATAAAGGGAGGCTGCGAATTTGTATTATACATTGTAACACCGTGTAACCCTGCCCTATAGATTCCTTGGGGTTTAGAATCCCCGAGGAAGTATTAAACCTGCACAATTTATATAACTAATAATGAGTTATACCAAACCTTCGATAACGTAACGATCGAGTTGTATGGCTTTATCATCCACGTAAATTAGCACTCTGCTTCTCTCTTTCTCTCGAGCATACACTAAATACTTATAGTATTTATTGTTGATATCATAAATGATCCTATAAAAGGTATATGAGCAACAACGGTACGAATTCGCTCGACTCAAGCTTTTCCACCTAGCAAGAAAGATGAAGCGAGAGCGAGAAAGAGCTGCAAACTAGGTATTGATCGTATCATAACCGCTTACTTATGTTTAAGCCATATGCATATCCACCTTTGGCGACTAAATAACTGCACGACGAGGGTATTTATCGCCGTATGACTGAAATTTATGCGTGCCATTCCCGTTCTGCCGCTTCTCTCGTTCTTTCCCTCTGTGGCAAACGAATTGCGATCCGATAAAAATATAACGCTGGACTGTAATTCATCCGGGTCGAGCGGATACTCCCATCGAGGAATATCGTCGACGTCGGCGACGTCGTCGTCGGCTTCGTTGAAATAGTTACTCATGTGCCTACCAAGTTCTCCCTTACCGGAGAATGAATTGGGACGAGCGCAAGTAGAAAAAGAAATTCCTGCCGCGTTCTCCAACGACTCTGAGGATATACCTACGCGTTTTGCGATGACCGCGATGTAACCGACAATACAGTAGGACTCTACTCGCGTTCGTGTATAGTAGTAGTAGATCCCGGCGAGCGAACGCGAGTAGACATGTATTTATGGCTTTTGTGAAAATAACGATCCTCGGACGTGCCGGACGCCGAAATTTATCGCTACGTAATGCGACCTAAATGATGCGCGAGTCATGAATCAAAATCAGGGTTCAGCGCGGTAAAGAGATTTATTAAAAAGCGAAATAACAAAAAAAAAAGGAAGAAAAAATAAATGATCGTTTATACCGCCTGGAAGAACTAGTAAGATCATCATCCTTATTACGCTGCGAAGCTTGATAAATTCTCAAACGATATCCCCTAATATAGTATAATTTGAAAATCTTACCCAATTTAGCTGTCCAATTTTTGTTATATTTCCCCCGAGAATTTTGACTGATATGAAAGCATTTTTTTAAACCCTTTGGCCAAAAGAACCTGCAGCATAGTTTGTAATTCGATACAAATTCAAAATTGAAATTATCTATGTTTTACCCTTCTGACATAACGAATACCTTCATTCGCTGGTGATTCTCGTCGATTATTTTCAGCAAAATTTTCATTAATCTATATTTTTTTATTGCGTTATATTCTTTTTTTGCGTCTCGTTCTCTCTTTCTCTCTCGTCTCCCTCACTGAAATTGATCGTAGAGTTGGACGTGCGTGGGCAGGGGAAATACTGTGGATCGATCGTCCAACGAATTAAATCTCCCCTTTTTGTGTACCTGTACGCATTATGTATAGCGATCTTTCACTATCTCTTTCTGGGCAGGTTGTAAGCGCGAAAGAGACTGCTGGGATTTTGGTGCTCTCGCTGGGTCCGCTGGTTCAATGCTAGAGCTTAAGCCCCGCTTTTACTCTGTACTCTCCACTATTCGTATACAAATAAATTTATGGACTCGAGAGTTTGAACATTTTTGTTCGGCTGTTCCATGAAAGTGTGAGAGAGAGAGAGAGAGAGAGAGACCGATCCCTGTCGTACTTATGGTTAACTCGACAGCGCGATAGTTTCATGTATAAATCGTCGATATATGTGTACATGAGATTATCGCTGAAAAATCCACCCTCTATTAAACAGGGAAAGAGAGCTCAATAAAATTTGTTATTGAAAGGCAGCGAGAATTCGATTTATGCGATTTAAATCAACTGTGTCTACCGTCCGCTACACGTTGGATTATTATTCATTCGATCCGCCAAAACTTCATCGTATATACGCTTCGCTTCTCGTACCGCAATGTATATTCAATTATTTTTATTCACGAATACTGTATCGAGATTATATACCTTCGAAGGTACATGTTTAGCTTTTAGTACCACGTGCCTCTGAGCTTTCGTGAGGTCTTATTATTGATCCTCTGGTCCCTAAAATTGTTCTGTTGCTACAACCCCTGGACAAAATCCATCTCATTCTTTCTTTTGCTTCTCCATCTTTCATTCTGCCCTGTATATGGTTCAAGCGGAAAGCAAGGGGAACGAAAGATGAAGGTTGAAGAACTGGGCAAGGGCAATCAGCAAGAATCGAAGTTGCCTCAAGGCATTCGCTATATTTCATGGCTCCAATGATAATATCCGGTTTCTCCATGGAGTTCTCTTATATATTGATATATATAAGACCTATGTTTGTGTACGTGTGACCGCGTTACTCACATATATGGTTTTCATTTCTCTCTCTCTCTCACAGCAACCAAGCAGATGTTGTTCGATGCATGTATATACATTGATCTCTGGCTTCTTATCTCATATTTGTGGCTCTCGCGCTATACACACGTTGGCTGAGTTCATAAAGCCCGTGAAAGAACTGAGCCGCGGGGCACCCGAGAAAACTGTTGCCCATCTGTCGATCATCCGTCCACTTTGAGAAGGAGCCAGAACGATGGGGCACTCGGGAGACACGAGAAAGAGGGAAAGACAGAAAGAAATCTGCAAAGCAAGGGCAAGGAGAGGGCGGTATAAAAAAAAGTCAAAACGCATGGATAATTGTGAGCCCCAAATGTTCAAACTGTTCAGCCTCCAGCGTCGATCGTAATAACATCGAGAGAAATAATTCGACTGCCTCTGGGTTTTTCGAACTCGAAGGAAAAAAATCCGGCGGTCATTGACTTCGTGAATGCGGAAGAGGAAAAAGAAACAAAGGAATTACTGCTACAAGACAAGTGACTGCAGTGAATTTCTTGTCCTAATTGAAATGAGCATTCTCAATCGCACCAAGTGTGCCTACTTGGTTATTTTTTTGTCTTTATTGAGTAGGATTACGTAGCGATGTTGAACAATTTTAGTAGGTTGGCATGTGCCAGTGGATATTGAAAGTGCAGCTACAGCGATGACCGCGGCGCCCTATCAATTTCCTTTTATCGAGTTATAATATCAAATGACTATGAGAGGTGAGAGTTGGCGAGCTTTGGGGAGGTTGTCGAGCGTGTCACAAGGGCTACGCACACCTAATGACACGTGTAACCACAGGTAATGCGAGTCACCGCGAGAGAGCCGCACATGCTGATTTCTCTCTCACTCTCTGCCTCTTTTGCCCTCTCTCTTTGTCCTACCATAGTTACGTACCATCCACTATGCCCAGTGTACAGTATGGAAAAGAGGATATGACACGAACCTCCTATATATTGTATGCATATACATATATGCATATCTGGTATACACGTCATATACATATAGGTGAAAGCTCGCAAGGATAAGCTTACATATTCGATGGTAGAGGATACAGAGGTGCCATAAAGCCTCTATCGAATCCTATATACTCTTTCATGTACATGTGCACTCTCTTCCAACCAATAATTCATCCGTAATTCAGTTATCTATAATAGAACAGCCGCGGTACACATTGGATCGGTAATATTGTCAGTCTGATATCTGCACACCACGCGTACGTATTCCTCGTAAAATTTACCTACTATTTTACATAATACGAAAAAGTTATTGTTTTACATATTTCATAGCAATCACTCGATTTCAACTGAATATTTTTTCAATTAAAATAAGCCATGTTTCCTCTCTTCGTTGGTGAACGAATATCTGGTCTCTGTCAGATATCTACGTACCTTTACTAACCTGCCTTTCAATGCATAGATTTATCCAATAAAAAATCTCCAACTCTCTGGAGCGCTGTTATATGATTTGTGGATTTATGGATATATAAATCTATGTGGGATGGATCAGCGAGAAAACAGATATCCGATACGATTTTTTTTCTCTGTTTATGTCATCAGTCACTATTCATCGAACTTATAGCCTCCGGCGTCCAAATATCGAAAATCGCGGGATGCACTCGACTGATCGATTCACATATAACTGCATAGTTGTACAGATAGATGTGTGCCTACACATCGATTCCTTTTTCTATATACTCCAACGAGAAGATCAATATGAGCCTACGAAGCGTATTCTTCAATTTCGCGATGTGGGTAGCCATCCTGTTTTCAGATAAAAAATATAATAATAATACGTATACTTCATATTTTTCATGGAAACTTTTTATTCGTATGCAGTTACTCAGACATCACCGATGTAGATATTTTGAGATTATATATACTAGCAACTTCGCGAATGGATGAGGCTCGAAAAATCTCCAATCAATATGTTAATGCGCACACGCATTTCCGAATTTGACTTTACAAAGGTCCGCTCAGAGCTCCGTACGTATAATATATAATAAATATGTAAGTGATACGCATATACATATAGGAAACTACAAATCCACATCGATCAGATTATACAGTCAGGGCCGATGGCGATAGATTCGTCACGCGAAGGCGAAGAAGAGAAGAATCCCTTCAGGCCTTCTTGCCAGGATTTGGCCAAGGGACGTTAAACTACAAAAAAAAAAGTAGCATGTAATAATCGCAAAATAATCGACTCGGCGTCCGAACAGGGCAGGGCAACGATTCTCATGTGCGTACGTGCTCGTATATACCTGTCCACTGTATATAATCGCCGAACACGAAAGTATAAATAATTTATGTGAGTCAAAGCCAGCAGCTTGCAGAATATAGGCCCCCGATGTATGAATTTTTATGAACGATCGCAAGCGTTCTTTTCGACGCATGAACCATGTCTACACCGCCTCCTACGTTAACTCGTATTTTTCAAATTCGTGGTACGCCGATCGACGCCTCTGTAACTATCCCGATCAAAATTGCGCATCTCGTTGAGTCAATTCAACGGAAATGAGACATTACACAGAAGCCGTCATACGCCTACTATTATTCAATTAAATTTCGCACGCCTTAATTGCGGTAATTAGTAATTCTCTCAAATCCTATGTCATATCTGTCTTTCTCTCTCTCTCGCTCTCTCTAACCAAAATTTATTGTTTCAAGTATTTTTTTCACCTTTGAATAGCAAGATATACCAACACTGAAGGGATGATCCCAATATGGGTTAAATTTTAAAATCAAAACAATGATGTTGACGTTTGCAATTGTCGGAATGCAACGAAATTTTATCTTTAGGACAGTCCAAAATTCATATACAGTATTTGACCTCAATAATTGGATAATTTTGTATGGGACTTGAAAATTGAATTTACAAACAAACTTGGATTGATGTAGAAAATGAAAAAAAGAAATGTTTTTCGCTGCGTTTCAACAATGCACACTCCAATACCATAACAAAATATACGATTTTTCATATTCTTCATGAAATATATCAATTTGAAAGTTTCAACAAAATTCGCCTTGAAATGACTGATGAATTATAATTATTAGGAACCGCATGATAATAACGATAAGAGGCTCACGAAAATGAATCGCCATCGGGCTTTAATTACAGTCGTTAAAGTTCACCAGTGTGGAAACGTGTTTGAGATTATGAAAAAGTAAGTGCGTGTATCCACCGTGTCTATATCTAAGGATCGCAAGCTTTGACCACAATCTATTTGCCCCCGTCGCGCATAGATAAATATCGCAGGTTCCTCAATGAATCATGGCTCTTTTGTTGTATTTAGACGCATATGTGTATGTGCTTCGTATCCACTTATTGTACTTCCACAGGCTTATATAGGGTATATAAACTTAGCTCAGTCGAATTCTGGCGTGTGAGTCACGCATCTACAACCGGATCGGACGAGAAAACCTGTCAGTCCAATTCCGATGGGACTTTGAGATAAGGAGTTACGTACTCTCTCAGGTTCACGAGGAGAGTGCTCTTGCCGTGGCTCCTTCTATAACTAACGTATGAGGGTTGTACTAGACCTGGGGTCATGACCTGGAAGAGCCCGAAAAACGCTCATCGCTATACCTATTATTTGAGCATTTATTGATTTCCGTCAATTTGTCAGATGACAGCCGTAGCCCGATAATTCCCTCTTGGCTTAGTAGCCACATATGTTCAAGAAAAATACAGAAAGAGAAAAAAATAGAGAACTAGATTGAGGAGATAAACAAAATTGCCGTAACGATGAACGAACGGGATGAATATAATTCATATTGATATTCTTTTGTACAAATATAGACATAGCTATGTATTACTTATTTTTTTAGGCACCACGGCATACGTGCATGAAGACAGAAAAATTGGATTTTCGTAACATGATATGTGGCGCTAGAATCCGAAGTTATTTTCCGATTATATCGGATAATGATCGAAAAAAGAGAGAGACAAAATGACGGAAAGTTATGCGAGTTCCCTGGATCGTCCGATAATCGATCCGTGTGGTCTAGAACAGTCTAGCCCGAGGGGCTGATACTCCAGGCGCGTATAGTTTGATTATCTCTGCGACGAGTCGCATCAAATTTACCGATGAAACTGAATTTGAAAATAAAAAAGACACGAAAAAGTATCAGTCGGAGAAGCGCAGGGATAGGGTCAGATGGAACGTGTATCGACCGCCCACAATGAAAATTACGACGTGCGGTGGCGGTTTTCGGCAGACACGAATCCTGCCAGTCGCGAAAGGGGTGAATAAATTATTCCTTCGTTAACGATGGACTCTTATATGTGTATACATAAAATTTACTCATACCTTTAAAGGTACACCGGGATCTACGTATTTACTATAGAATCGTGGCAATTGGAATGGTCTAAGTATCGTTATGTGCCATCCTACCCATGTACTATGTCCGCATCGTTCATATATCTTCATTTATGCGTATTGCATTGAAATCTCAGCACGATTAGCCGTCTTGGTATAAAAATTCCTTCGAATGTACGTGGAATGTTGTATACACCCGTACATATAGGTATAGTAACTTTAAAACGACGTTCTTCGAAACAAGCCCATCTCCATTTGCGAAGCTCACGACAATTAGCACATCGTTTACATGTTATAAAAATTTGCGGTCGTCACTACACCCATATTCGCCCAGGCAATTAGACCTCGTCGACTCTGCCTTCCTCCTTCTATCACGTATCCCACAATCATAAAGTACGAACGTTATGGAAATGCAAAATCTCAAGTAAAATGAACAAAAGTTGATATAGTACGGATCGCAAATTATACATACGCGAATAATTTATGCTATGTATGTTCAAAACTGTTAGATTTATAAAAAAAAGAAGATTAAACTCAAAGACCAAATGCTGAGTCAAATATTTTCCTTGCTTTCGAACTCGCGTTTATGTAGTACCTACATTCTCGAATTTTCTTATTGCATTTTTCGAGCGTTAATACGCACGCCATCAATGAGAATATAAATTGTGCTAATGAGAATCTCCCAGACGAGAAGCACAAAGAGAGAGAGAAAGAGAGAGAGAGAGAGAGTTGAAAATCACGGAGAACTTGGTTGAAACTCGCTGCAGTATGGGTGTAGTAATTTTATATCTTGGGTAATACATAGCAAAAGTATATAAAGATATTGCACATGGCGAAAGACACAGAGGAAGGCTAAAGAAAATCTCGCGCTGCTCTCGAAAGGAAGAAGAGAAGGAACGTTAATTTCGCCACTGTGTTGTCTATCCTCGAGGCATGTTCTCTGAACGTCTTTCTCCTCGACGACGACAAGAGTACACTCCTCTCTTTATGCCTTCGTATTCGCGGATAGGCCCCTCTTAATTGCGTCAATTAATAGTCTTCTGCCTCTTCCTCGCTCCGTCTTCCTCACTTCCTTACTTCCACTCGCTTTTACCCATTCCAATTATGTGCCCATTCTCATCATCTCCCTCTTATTCTCTCTTTCGATTACTATTTTACTTGACATCACAAACAAACAGAAAACCTACTATTTCTATTCGTATAATTTCATAATGCACCCAAGATTGTCATAACTTCTTCGGTCAACTTTTGACGGATCTTGAATAATCTCAGCTGCAAAACATAATCTGGAAGGCAATATAGGTAAATTTGCTATTTTACCATATTTCATTATAAAGTGATATTCAACTTGAGCAAATCGATGACCTTTTGATATTTCCTCTCGCAAACTTTCCCACTCAAATGTACTGAATCCTTCGATTCCTCCCGTTATACTTGTAGATTCACATACAAGGATTAAGTCAATGATACATATAGGCGAATCTTGTACAGAAGAGCTGGTCACGTCTTAACGTTAAAGTCTTATTAATTAGCGACAGGGTTGAGCGGCGCGGTGGGTCGCGGCAGTTACACGCGGCGCAAGCAGCCGAGGAGAGCGTGTGCCTTCGATCTTTCTATTCCGATGCTCCTTTTGGTGCTCCTTTATGCACACGGCGCACCGCTCACTGCACTCGAATTTCAAGACTTCCAGTTACGCATACGGCTACTTATTTATGTATATGTATACGAATAGACATATATATATAAATACAATTTAATATATATGTATATCTATGGAGAACATGTCCTGCTCGATGCCAATCGAGGATATTTAATTAAGCTATCCGTGGCTACTTACGAGAGATAGAGGTGATCTCTGCACGGAATTCTCAACGTCTAATACTCACGGACATCTTACACATATAAACTCTCTCGCCATGTCCATCGCTCTTTCGCGACTCGCACATACACATGCACATACGACTCGTATGTACTTTCAGAGCGATAGCTCTTTTACCCAGCTATATAAGACGTTCTGTGAATGTTTATATCCCGTCATGGATTTACCACAATGATCTCCGTTTCGCTTCGTCTATCGTTTAATTTACCGTCCATTTTATGAATTCAGATTTTATAGAGCTGCATTTATATAATTATAAGCCACGTATAGAACGAGGCGTACGACTTATAGAGTTAGTGCAAATTTCGATATTTATCGTTAATTTAATTCGATGAAATGAAAATCGAGGTATGAGCGAAAGAAGAAATGTGACTCGTTCGAATTTATGATCTGGTCCAAATTTGTAAAAACTCGGGTAATAAATTTATGTATCTTATTGCAGATTAATATTCATTTCGTCTTTACTTCCTGCAAAATATCTTTCCTCGATCGTCTTTGCCATACGTCGTTTCAAATATTACATTTTTAATTTCCTACCTACAATCTTTCAAACCATTACTCAGGAGGAACTGTGTGTTCCACCATTCTGAAATCGTTAAATCTTTTAAGAGTTTATACCTGCACCGGTATTTACGAGGAATGGCTTTGTGCATCATACTGTTGCACCAGTTCGATCGGTTTACCTGTGCCAGCGAAAAGAAATAATTCCATCGTTATTTTTCGCATATAAATCTCGCTTAATATGTGACGTCTCGCATTCTCCGCGCTCTATATATAGAATAACAGAAATAAAACGCGAAATGAGGACTTTAATAAGATGGTAGAGGAATATTTGTGCACGTCCGCGTCTTGCAAAGTTCCTGAATCGATTAAAAGAACATTCGAAACATACGGAGAGAACGAAAAGATAACAGAAGAAAACTTTGCACATCAGTACATTTATACATATATATCTATATATTTATAAATATACCTTCTTTGTCAGTGTGTCTATAGAATAAGCTCTTTTAGCCGCGGGATTCAAGTCTATGTAACGAGGGCAAAAATAATTATGCGCATCCCATACAGCATGCATGTGAACGTGCGCACTCTTGCTGATGACTGAATATCTCTTTCTCACTTTCCCTGCCCTCTCTCTCTCTCTTTCTCTTTCCATCTATGTTTCTTGCTCTCTCTTGCTCTTCATCAGACTATTTCCTTCTCCCGCGCTGCATCAAATCTCCCTCCGGCTCAATCTCGTCCTTATACTATCCTGTCACTGCGCTATCTCGGTTTTCTCTCATTAATTTTACTTCAGCTCCGAGCGAAGGAGCGAGAGACGAGAAACTTTATATGATTTTTTTTTAAATCTTCTTCTCTCTCTCGTCGCGATGATGTCCACCGCGCGACACTGTCGTCCCATTATTATGCCGCTCCCAGACTGTCTCTACCCCGTGGCACGTTGCACATTTGCGGCTGCATTAGCCTTTAACTCTCCTTCGCGTCTTTATCTCTTGCCGTTAATCCTCCCGTAGAGCCACTATGAGAAAGAGAAAAAGAGAATGAGAAGGAGCGATACACTACTGGCTCAATCGCGCAACCAAGCAGGCAAACTTCATGGTTCTCCGAACTAATTAAATTGATTATCGTCACGATATATGCACGTGGCCTGACACACACAAGTGATTTCTTTTTTAATTTTTTATTATTAGTTTTTTTCCACCTATATTTTATTGTCTTCAGCGATTCGAAGCGTTAAGGGACTCAACAATCAAAGTATTTTTAAGGCGTATACCCGTAAATCGATCCCACGGAACACACACGTTATACATCGCGAAAACGAGTAGGATGAAAGTTGGGCGTGCGCGCGTATTTGAGATTTTGAAAAATAAAAGTGTTCGAAGGCAAAAAAGAATGTTGAGTTTTATAGTGGTGTGGAGCAGGGACGAGAAAGAGACAGACTCCCACGGATTACGTCTAGATCGCCCCTCGTAAACACCTCCCACACACGTGCAAACAGTCTGCAAAAGACGAACGTTGGATACGAAAAGGTGGAGTCTCCGAACTGCCCTAACCAAGTTAGGCGGCTCATGATCTTTCGCTCTTACACTCTCCTCGCAGCAGAGTCCAGACTGTAAATCTTGAGA
The DNA here is from genome assembly GCA_018902295.1 of Dusona sp. PSUC_FEM 10030013. NCBI lineage: Eukaryota > Metazoa > Arthropoda > Insecta > Hymenoptera > Ichneumonidae > Dusona > Dusona sp. PSUC_FEM 10030013. Next base: position 26,230 of record JABSMR010030170.1, read on the forward strand.
TTTTCTGACCGCGAGAATGATGTCTTGATGTGTCGCCGTACTTGACGTACGTGTTATAAGCGCCCTCGTGAGTAAAACCAGCCTGTGATTAACCCGTCCTGCGAGTCACATTCCTTTTCTTCTTCTTGTCCACTGTATATATGAACCGAACCGCGATAGACGTATCAAACTTCCTTTCCTCTTTACTGTCGAAGATACAATCGTATCATCGCCATATTTAGTAACGAAGTTCGTAATAAACGATTAATTCGTTTTCTCAAAAAATTAACACACGATATACGCTCCTATCGCTCCGTATCGGGAAGACAGAAGAAAAAAAATACAAGATGCGGAGGAAGAGACTTTGGTGAAAGAGGATGAATGTCTGAGAATATAAATTACGATAGTACAAGTGAAGAGGGGAGAAAAAACGAAAGAGAGAAGATAGGCGACTTTGATTTATTCGACGTGGGTAACGAGTTCGATTATCTCGGACAGCCGGGGGACGTAAGTCGTCGAGAATACGGGACGTAAGCTGAATATAAACTTGGCTCTTCGTTTCTGCTGTCCTTTCATTGAATTGCCAGAAAGACTGATAGAAAGAATTAGGAGACGACAAATATAACAAAAAAAAGCTACATCCGTAATCTCTTATTGCGACGCGGATGACACACAAGCGTAACTCGTCCACCTTTGTCATATTTTTCTTAATAGTACCAGTTTCCCGTGTACTTTGTTCTCGAACTATGAAAATGTAACGTGCTACGAGTCTACAAACGACTCTCAAACTGCTGCAGCTTCCGTAACTTCCTTCTTGTATTACAACTGAGTTTGTACTTCCTTCCAGTTCTACATGTAGTGCGAGATCTTCTCACTTTACAGATACATGAAACTAACATGTAAGAGCGAAGAAGTTGATGAATTAGAATGAAGTTTAGGTTACGTGAATGTTTTACATACAACAGAGAACTTCACAATTGCTTCTTACGTCAAGTTATCGCTCTAATTTTCGTTGCGCGTAGTGAAGTAAAGCAGAGTCTTTAAGGGAATATACTAACGACAGTTGAATAGAAAAATATCCAACAGATAATATTTTCGACATACAAACTAATTTTGAAATTAAATTCTTTCAAGCCCTGAAAAATACCAAAAGCTTCAGTGTATTTCGAATAGAATTTATTTCATCGTTTAACTCAAATTTATTCCAAGTTCATTTGAATCAAGTTCCACGTTTAAATTTTTATATAGCTGATTTTTGTACGCATGCTGAATCTCGGATTTATGCAGTTGACGTAAATTAAAGCCATCTTTTAAGTTTATGTGGAAAAAACGTCGAAACGCTCGAAATACTCACGTGCCGACACGCTAAGCACGCAAGTATCTCTCCGTATAGCCCTTTTTTCTGCTCGTCATTCTTTTAATACTCTTACGAAAGATTTTTTACCCGAGTCGTTCATGTATACTGGCATGAATCAATCGTCACGTGTCGCTTCTTTACACTTGGATCACGGTACGTTCTCCATCTATAACTTACGTCAACTTCGTATATTGCATCGCCGCGCATGTATGTCACACAAATGTAAAATTCATATTCCGTTACGATTTCGATTTCTTTTCTTGGCATTGATCTAACGAACATTGAAATTTGTACTATATTTCTTATCAAAACGGAACGTGAAATGTTTATGAAAATTGTCGCCTTGTGTGAAGATTTTGAGTTTTTTCCCTCGCATAAAAATTAGATTACCTGCATTAATTTTATTCAGAGTAGATTCAGAGTATAAAAAAATGTGACGAGACCAATTCGAATAGTTATAGTTGAAAGATTTTATTCACATAAGTAATGTTTCTTGTCTTTGAGGGTGTAAATTTGGCCCTTTGCAGTCGTTGGTTGCTGACGTCGTCCAGACGAGCGGAAATATAAAATTCTTACTGTGGCTTCAGCGCGTGCGAAGAAATGAAAGCGAGAAGAAAAAAATGTATAAGTCGCTTATTTCCCTTCTCCAGGAACACGAGACTCTTTACTCCTTTATTTCATCCGGTCGTTTTCTCATTCCCGCTGCGATTGCACCCCTTCAAGATTCACTCGCTACATCCCATAAGCATATTTTTCTTGCATTCTCTTTCCCGTTGCTTTTGTGACTCTCGCCTTATTGGCGTCCATCAGCAGACATTGAACTTTTCATATATTTGCCTCGAAAATGTATACTCATTTCGTACTCTGAAATCGTTTCGGAAAAATGCTACTTATCGGTTATTGGCCTGTTTCCATCCTTCTTCATCATACTTTTAACATTGGCCAATAACTAAACGTCAAGGCCAACTACTACGTACGTATATCATAGTCGTTTACGTTGCGTCGGGAGCATGTTTTACGCGTAGCAATATGCCACTGTGGCGAGACGTCGAAAGTGCACAGAACTTCCGCCTGTACCATGAGCCCTCCCACATACTTTACTGGGTATATACTCGGCATCGGTCTCGTAAAGAAACACTATAATATACCCCTGCTTCTTACCCAAGGGATTCTACGACTCTCCGCGAATGTTTTCAAACGCATAAATATAAAAAGTACCCTCTGTACACCGGATAGATATACAAATATGTGTATTTTATTCGCATGACAAATTTTTATAGATCAACGTACATTTCGCTCGTCTTTTATTCATGCTCATCCTGCATTATTCCATCGTGTATCTTACCGTCCTCCATCCGACATGCTGTAAATGCCGTATCGTCGTTGCCATAACTATATATGCATAGATTACACTCGATATGCAAAGACAGAGGGTATACAGGCGAAGTGATTTCATTACAGAAAATCTTGTAAAATTGAAGATACTATATCGGAGATAAGGGGAAACATGAAATTGAACGTGGAGGGGAGAGAGAAAGCGGAAATACTCAGGATTCCACTAGAATTCCAGGACTTCGTATATAGTTTGTGGTTTGTACCAAGAACGAAAGCGTGCTCGCGCGAGCGTATACCATAATACCTTGGCTATGCTGTATTATAACGGCGTAGGAACGTCTCCGTGGATTCAACCTGGAGAATTTACCGAGTGCGTAATCGCCAGCATTCTCGAGCACGGAGAAAGCTTTCGGAGCTCGGAGCTTTATGTCTCCTCCTTCTATCTCTGCTTCCCCTTGAATCTCCGATATCGAACGATTGTATAGATTCCTCGAATATTTCAATAACCCTGTAGGACACGAGCACCGTCAAGATAGTTGGAATAGCTTAAGCCATGCGATACCGCGCGAGACGTTCCTGGCGCTTACCATCAAGAGTAGAGTAAGCCCTTGTAACTTCTCTTATACATGTATATACAAGAAGGACGAGAGAAATAAGCGAGAGGTAGCACGTGATAGTGAGAGAACGGCTACTTCCTAGTAGAAACTTCAGTTTTCAGATGAAGGTTGTGCGCATAAAGAGAGAACGAACTCTTGACTAGCCCTTTGCCAACTCCGACCACAAACAATGGTGATGAAGTTGTCAAGGGGCTGCATGGCTTCTCGATACTCACTGCAATCGTTTTTCCCACAACTCAACTACATTTATCCACATTTTCATCAGCGAAGTGGGATTGGGAATTGAGAGTATTCTGAATCTTTGTATCTTTGTACCGTTGAAGTTAAATCACCGATTCACAAAAAGGGTGAATGCGGTCAAGGCCAACTATAAATTTTATTGTGAGGCTGCTATTGTCGCGCAAAGACGAAGCGTTAGATATTATTTCTCTTCTCTGATGAGTGAACGTATAAAGGACAGGAATGATAGAAAATTATCTCAAGATATAGCAGCCGAGAAGAATCAAGCCAGATGGCTGGTCGCATCACTTTGCTCGGCTAATCATTTTCTCATCAACGCTCGCTCGCACGCTCCCCTGTAGGTATATCCCTTTATATATAGAAGACCATCAGCAACAGCCGCTTTCCGTAGCAACTCGTTGCGTTTCGCACGCAGGTTTACGCCTCCACCGTTTTCAACGCTCTTCCCTTACTGTTCTCTCATTCTCTTTCTCTATCCACCATTTGCCTCATTCTTCCATTTTAATACCTCTTTCACTTTTGCAGTATCCAATGCCCGGCATTTTCTCCTATGCTCTTCATCGCTCTATCCTCTCTCTATCTCTCTCTTATATGCATACACACAAATACTCAGACACGCACACTGCGTTCGCTAATGTCTTTATCACGAGTCTGCGAAAACGCGCGTCCCGCAACGTTGAACGGTGAGCTACAATTTGTACGCCCTAATGATCCCCGAGGCTTGGGATTTCACACATCCAGACTGAACTATAGTACTCCTCCCTGAACCATTATTATACGCCTACCAGCGATCCTGAATTTGCCCGATAATTCTTTTTTTTTTGCCGTATAGATAGATAAATCCTGCAAAACCTTATACTCCTTCTCTTTATTACATATACATCCTTTTCACCCCAGCAACATAAAAAATCGCTTTTGAACGCTCGTCTTACCCTTCGCGAGCCTCTTTAAAATCATTATAGCGCCGTATACTGATTTATGGGATTTTTCTTAGCGTAAGATGTCTGTCCTTTCCTTTATAGTTTCGTATATCTTTTACTTTCTCGTTTTTCACCCGTATTTTAGAAGAGGAGTGGAAGTTCGTGTAACCATAATATAAACGTGTTTATTTGTGTAGTATTTTGTTCATAAACGCATTTTCTGGCTTCTCGTCGTTCTATCACCTCATTTGTTCGATATAGACCAAAGTGATAACGAGAGCTCTTTATAATTTACTTTTTCTCCAACTTTTAATTCTTTTCGTCGTTTTTATTTTTTAGCTTTTAACGATTGCTCCCGTTTTTATGTTGAATCCGACACCATGGCGATAAACTGGTAGTGCTAACGGGCTTTTCCAGGCCAAGTCTATTTCTATAGGCGTCTAGTCCATCCCGGGGATTCTATTTCATTATGAACTCTCGCTTCGTTAGGGGTGGAAAAAAAACAGTCCACTCTTTTAGAACGGTTATAACGATCGATCGGGCGAGATTAAACGACAAATCGCCAAGCTACAAAGCGAGGCGATAAAGTTCTTGCAATGATGAAAAAAATAAATAAATTTAAAAAAAAACAACATTCGGCACAACATATCCATTAGATAACAGTGCTTGAAATGCGTGCGCGTGTGTTTTTTAAAGTATTTTTCGTAGTATGGAAATAATAAACGTGAGAGGAAAATAGCCAGAGGCAGTAAAAGAGTAAAAATAATGGAATAATCGAAAATTCATGTATGCATATAGGTATTAATCCGCTGTTACGCTGTTAGTGTCTGACTGCATCAGACTGGATTTAGCCTTGCTGGTCTGATAGGCATTGTCTCTCGATCTGACGCCTCTATGTTACCTTTTTTTTTAAATTACTTTTTCCTTTTATTCTATCTTCGTTTTTTTTTACGTCGAATAGAGAAAAGTGATGTCGCTTCCTCAGTGAGCGTATAAATATACATATTTACTCTACATATCTTGTATGAGATTCGTAAAATATATATGAGGCTGCTCGTCGCGTCTTTTTTCAAAGAAAAGTGGCCATGAACGCACACGTACATGCGTATATGTATGAAAAAAACTGCATACATTCATACGGAGGCCTTATGAAAACGTAAAAAGGAAAGCATAGATATGAGAAAGTTTAAATAGATATTTGTGCGTATGGGTTTTAGTTGCATATAACGTCCCTTGGGTAAGGGAATATACGCGAACGCGCCCGTTCAATGTTTTATGCATATATTCTCTGAATAAAATATGATTACAAAGTCCTTTTGATTCAACGGATCTGTAGAGCGGCGCAACGCTCGAGGTTTTCTATGAAGCAACCAGAGCAGAGAAATGCAGTTGGCTGTAAAGGGATGGCTTGAGAATAACGCGTATCTAGCACGCGTTGCCGCAACGAGTGAAACTCAGTCGGGCTTAACGAGAATGAAAAACCAACGAGAAAACGAGAGTGCAAATAAAAAATCAGCAAAAAAGAAAGGTGGCACGGTATTCGCGCCAACACTTCATAGTTATATGCAATACGCACGACCAATCCCTTTACACAGATCATACAGTATACCTTATCCTGCTAAATATGCAAGCACACGCAACCCAACTAACCACCATACATCGTAAGAATAAAGCTCAACGCGCACCCTCCTCTTTCACTCTTCCATAAATAAGCCACACGCATCCCGTTACGATCGTTAAAAAAAAAGCTCAAGTTGTAGGTAGATTTTTCGGCGTCCATTCGATCAAGCTTTGCTGAGCTTGCGATCACTCGCGTTGATGTGAACGCGACTCTCTGCAGCTTTTTTCCTGTCTTTTTTGGTGTCACTTTGGTCCTCTTTGAAAATGGACCAACGACGTAGCCCGCGTTTCAACTGCGAGTTTTTTTCAAAGGTACTCAAAGCTGTATACCCTTTTATACTCGGTGCTCTCGGATTACGTTGCGTCGTCTAACTCCTCTGCCCTCTTCATTTCGATGTTGCAAATCGTCCATTGATTGATTATTCTCAATGTTTTCGTCGGCGAAATTCATAGTTCAACGGAGCGACGTTACTTGTTTAACACGCGTACATCAATTCAAGCATGAAAAGCCTTTCATAATTGGAATGATCAGAACGCAAATGTCAGTGTATCAGTATACATGCTGATTATACTGGCATTGCGGTTCAAAGCATTGCGAAACGCTGAATGTTTCCTCGTTCGGCGTGTCTGCCAAGTTTTGATTGAGCTGAAACGCGAACCGAAGGTGGAGGTTATCGGAGAAAAGAGAATATACGTGTAGATGTACAGGCTTGTAACACTAACTATATTTATAGAGATATTCTATACCAGAGGCAATAGAAGGTTGGTGCACATCGCATGAACTATGAACATTAGGGCACCCCATGCGTGAAACGCCGTAAGGGATCGATCCATGTTCCCAGCACGACGAAGCCGACCTTCTATCTCGCTCTGAAATCCTCTCATATCGACCTGCCGTAAGTCTCGGAATCTCCCATGACCGGAGTACTAGCAACAACGGCAGAATTTGCCCCATAGCTTCTACCATCCAAATGAAACATTAAAACAATTTTCTCATGCCGATGGCAAATGTCACGATTAATTTTTCTCAAATTTATTTTTAAATTAAATTTTTTCAAATTCGGTTTTTATTAAGAGATGAAAACTTGATCTAATTTCCGCCTTGAAATTAAGTCCAAATGAGAAATTTTAAACCAGCTTGTGTTTCCTCTTGCTTTTACAATGTCACCACTTAGTCATATGATTTACAATTCAAAATTGTACGGAAAAGGCCCTAAAATACCTTCAAGCATAACAACAAACATGGAACATGAATATATTAAAAATGATTCACCAAATCATCAACCTGTCACGTATGTATTGATTGCTTATAGCTATCCTGTCATTCCTGTAGATCATGATTGGATTTCCGAGCACTTTTGTTGCATTTTTTTTCGATTGAAACAGCAGCATCGACATACCGAAGAATAATAGTTTCTATCGATGAAATTCCTTTGCGTACGGATACCGAAGTCTGTTTTTTCTACATGCACGTAGTATTATTCTACGAGTGGATTGCGGACTATTATGCCAGTCAGTAGAGAGCATTAAAGGGTCTCTGTCTCTCTGTCATTGACCCCGAATGAACGAACTGTATGTATCCATGCGACGTGCGTAACAAATTGCTGTGTACAAGAAAATCCGACTGAGCCTCAGATATTCCCGAGGATCTTATCGAGAACATGTTATCAACTTTGGCTGCACATTTAAAAATATTTCTTAATCTCGTGATTTTGTGTATTTAAAATGCGCTCATTTTTTGACATTTGAAAGTCTCCATTTAACTGAAATTCAATACATTAATGACGAAATTTAATAAAAACAATTTTTTGTCTCATTCGCAGCTCAACTTAGGGCACCAAGAATAACGGAGCATCCGTCGGACATAATAGCGGCGAAGAACGAGCCTGTAACGTTGAATTGTAAAGCGGAGGGTAAGCCTGAGCCAACGATAGAGTGGTACAAAGATGGTGAGCCGGTTCAAACTTCACCGGGTGACGCTAAATCGCACCGAGTACTATTGCCAACTGGTTCACTTTTCTTCCTGAGAGTAATGCACGGCAAGAAAGAACACGACGGGGGAGTCTACTGGTGCGTAGCGAAGAATCCAGCGGGCAGTGTCAGCAGCAGAAACGCCACCCTCACCGTTGCAGGTAAGAGATATACCAGTCATTATAATAAATCATTGATTCAACTTATACATCTGTATTCAAAGACTTATATGCCATGTGCAGCATTGACCGGAGTAAAACAAATTACTTTATGTTGTCGGAAGTATCATGGTTGTTCACAGTGTAGAACTGGTCAGTGTAGAACTGATGGTCTCGTGGACTATCTCGCTGAAAGTTTGAGGGAATTGAAGTCCAGAGTTTTACGATATAAATATATCTGTA
>JABSMR010030280.1:0-16271 GCA_018902295.1 Dusona sp. PSUC_FEM 10030013
AAAAACATATTTATTTATTTATTTATTTGTTTATTTCTTAAAAATTCAGAGATTTTTACGTCTCAATTTTTTTTTTTACATTTATGTCACTTTTTCCAAAATTATTTCTAGACTTGACTGATTTATTGTACACTAATACGTTTGGTAGAAGAAAAGAAAAGTATATTATACTTATTTATCTGGCTAATTTTTAACTGGTAAAAAAAAAATAAAACTTCGCACATTGCATTGAATGAAAAAATATATTCCAGAGACCGCGGACTGGAATTATGATAAACAAATTACATAAATCGTTTCCTTATGTGTGCTTATAAAAATCTTAATGCATCGTATATATTATTTAATATGTTGAATTATACAGAATATTTATTTACTATAATAATCGGTCGACTCTTTTGGATTTTCGGAAATCGATATATAAGCACGTGTATAAGTAATGTGTTTTAGTGCTCTCTTGCTCTAAATCTGCATCGCAGCTCAAGCACAGTTTCCTCGCGTGCGCGGGCGTGGTACTGCTGCAGTTTGCTGCTGATGGCTTCTGGCTGAACGATATAATATGTACCGTTTCTGGGTTCGTGCACGCTGGACCGGCTTACGAAGTTGGAAGGATGTTGAAGTACATTTACTCGTTATAAATACCAACTACATATAAATATATATTAAATTCTTTATATGCTACATTTAAATACATGCAAGTGCAACATTTGTACATTTGCATATTTGAAAATCAGTTTTTAATACTTTGTACTCTTTCCAGAATATCGTTGTGGATTTTAGTACCTCTAGCAATTTCAAACTTCCGCTTATTTTTCATTTTATCTCCGAGTTAATTAATCGATTTTATTTTATTCATTTCTGACGCGCAATTACGTTTAATAAAATAAGAATATCGATAAGTAAACAGACAAAAAATTACAACGAACAATATTGAACCTTCCTAGAGGTTAATATCAATAATTATTATTAAAAAATGATTATATTATTATCAATATTATTGAAAACGAACATAAAAATTCCAAACCATATAAAAATAATGAAGCAGCGAGTACTCTACGTGCGAACGGTGAGCTTCTCATTTTACAGCTCTCTTACACTAATCTACACGTGGAAAACATAAAGCGATAATATTAAGCGTGTCAAATCATCTTTCGGATCGGAAGCTACGAAATTATGAAATCGAAGATGAGTAAACATAAAATGCCAACGGCCCCAACAATAAACGTCATCCGAGCGATATTTAAAAAGAAATCATGAGAACGCGAATGACTGAATTTAATGGATAAAATTATGCCAGTTGAGCCATTTTCATTCTCACATCTAAAGGCTCACGAGTACGATATTAATAACTGATAATAAGCATCAACGGGCTCGCATCCCAGTGTGCATCTCAGGGTCCATGGGGAATGAAAAAACGAAAAGATCCTCAAGATTACGCGTACAGGCGATGCGTACCCAGCTGGCGATGCGTACCACAGCCTGTATATCGATATACGTATATTTATACATTAATGTGTATATATACGAGAGAACGGGAGTGGCAAACCTTTCGCAAAGGGCGCGAGAAGGCCTGAGGATGAAAAAATAAAAAGTTGCGGAGGGAAATGGGAGAAGACTGATAAATATACACATATATATGTAAATATGGGTGTATTTGTGTTATGTATGATGAAAATACGTATGTAAGGCCGCGAGGCTTGCGCCTATACTCTTAAAACTCGTCTCGCACATGTGCGAAGCCAGTTAGGCGATCTCGTGAACTAAACGAGATATTCTTGACAGATTCTCATCGTCCGAGCTGACGTAAACAATTTGCGAATGTAAATACCTGTTGAATATTGAGCTTCGGTCTGGGGGAGGGAATTCGCGAGGTGTAAGAACTCCAAACGAGAAGAGGGTCTCGCACATGTCCGTCTTTTTTAAATAAATAAATATATGCGGTATTAATATATACATATGATATATATGACCCAAAAGGTCGATTCACACCTCGCTAAATGGCGTCTACTTAGCCTTTGCAATTCTGATTAAAGATGCACTGCTTATACAGGTGTATGCAAAAAAAACACAAGTCGATTAACGTTGAGACACCTTGTCCAATATTTTGTCGAGAATCCATCAAATCCAAAAAAATATCTAATTTCATTTTCACACAGACTTTAGTCTGTATTCGGTATGAAAAAAGTGAAGGAAAACAATTCTCGATAATAACTTTGATAAAAATTATTTGATCGATGATTGTTTAATTTATTCTTTGGATTTTAACGATTCCTCATTATTTTCATCGTAACCGAGCTTGCAGCGAATGCAAATAATCAAAAGAATTCAGTCAAAAATAAAACATTCAATTCAATAATAATACGATAATTAAATAAGAATAACATCTGATGTTTGGTATATTCATCGGTATAAAATATGCAGCTCGCGAAACGCTCCTGACACTCGAAGTGCATTTCCTCGCTGATGCACTCTTTGCTATGTATTCTGGACGAGAAGAGCCAGGAGGAGGGGAAATTTGTTGTAAAATAGACTTGGCACGTATCGCACGCGTACCAAGTTCGTGGGAATTTTCTGCACAAAAGCCCTCAGCTTGCAAAAGAATACTTAGAATACACGTGTATATGCAATGCATACACGTTTGTATATCTGTATTAATATGTGTTCAGACATGTAATTGTACAATGCATTGAGGTGACCGCGATTTTCACTTTCGCGACACACGAGAATTATCCATTGTTTCAGAATCATCGATTAAAAAGTGTCTTAACAAATGATCGTTGAAAGATTAGAATATGAAGCCGCGTTCATATTTTCTTATAATTGGCTCGCGGGCATTTACGTTTGTTTGAATTCCTTCTTGTGATTCGATCAGTTTAATGATGATTTTTATTGAAACCAACGATTTGGACATTACTTTAAATGAAGGTAAGCTTTCGATGTTAATAAATTTTCGACCGAGTCTAACGGCAACAAAAGATTATGTAATGTATAAATTATTTTAAGCTGGATATGTATTTTTGGAGTGAAAAAAATATGAGGAAAAATGGAATTTAAATATTTGCAGTTAGTCTCGCGTTTGAAAATTCTCGGCACCTTGAGGAAACTAATTGGCAAAAAGATAAACTGTTTAACAGAGATGAATGATGTAATATTACTTTCTAATTGAATTTCAAGTAACAACATTTTTTTATACTTATTTTAGTCAGAAAAGAAAACTGATAACATTATTACGACCATAAATCGTTAGAACTTATATAATCATTGATAAGAACAATATTTCTATCCATCTCTCGCGATAAATCCAGTGGGATGACACTAACGCAATGTCTATTACTATCAGCATCTTTATTATCAGTGAAAACGATAATTTTCATAATGATTTTGCTACCGATCTGAATATTCACCTCGGTACTTCGCTTTCGCGGGATTGCCCCGTTATAACGCTTATAATTATCACGGTTGACCATTATAACGGCTCGCGGTCTCGCCTCTCACGCATACACACGATAAAATCCTCGCTCGTTTTGCCCTCCAGTCAGAGACAGAGCCTCGAATCGTTTTAAATTCACGACACACAATGCTCGTAACTAATAATTGTGTCTGTCGCGATTATCAGCGCAATGCTCGACGTCATAGACTTTTTATTATTCTTGTATTAAAGAACGTTATAGTTACTTTTTTTTTTCTTTATGCTTAATAATTGTCGAGCTCGGAGATTTGTGATTCGAAAGACGAAGGCGTAACCCGGACTATTAAGGCTTTTGAAATTGTATGTATTCCGTTACGGTATACTTCGCATCTGAGCTTTTAATAAACATTGTTCGGTTTTGTATGAAATTTTTTCAACTCATTTCTTTTCACAATCGAACATAGACGAATACGAAAACATCCTGTGAATTCAAATAAATCCATTTCCGATAATATTAATCTTACGGTACAGCAATTTATTATAAGAGAAAATTCAAACTCACCGTCTTGGTTCATTCCATGTCCTCCGTCATCTGTGACGAAAAGAAAAAAAATTGACCTATTAATATTTTATAGAGTAATACATTGATGAACATGATTATTTTTGAATAATTTTTATTATCTTTCGCACCAAATATAGAGGCTGGAAAACATGATGACTAATTAATAATAATTTTCGTATGAGAGGCCTTCTCGTTCAATTTTATTTGGTCTCCATCATCTCCTTAGAAAATGAATCCTAAATCTAAAAAATGGACTTTGTTAATTAAATTGAAAAATATTACTCGTATGAACAAGATTCTTGTGCGAGTTGAGGAGAAAAAATGTAAATATCGCTCGTGTTGGTTCATGTCGACTGGTGTACAGGGGTTCATGACCAGGAGGAAGAGCAAAAGGCAAAAGAAGTATCAGAAGCCACGAGAAAGGTTTCACGGATGCCAAAGCTGTGCTGCAACCTATTTGTACCAGGAAAGCGTGGCCTCGAAGATATCACGCAGCATCAAGCTTCATTCTCTCTCTCATCCTTTATTTAACCCCATAAATAACTCGTCCTATCTCCCAGCGTAATGTTCCAGTGTTCTTTATTGTCCAATAAGTATGTATTTAAACGTAATACCATTTCATAAATTTACATAAGAAATAACGTGATCCCATTTCATGGTAAGAATTGAACGATTAATGGATTAGACTGAATTACTTATTTTGAATGTTTATTGACTGCCGCTAATTGCATTGAATAAAAAAAATTAATTTTTAACAAGTAAATTATTAAATTTCGTCCCAGAAACTAGGATCTAACAATATTTCAGTTCCCTTTATTCGTGAATGCATATTTTTAAGTCAAACAATAAAAAAGATTATTTCAAAAAATATTACTGGAAGAATGTAATGAGAAATATTTCTTCATCGAGATAACAATAAATCTTTCGCGTATAAGAAATTGTAATTTTAAATAATCAAGTGGATGAAAGCAGTGAAAAGTAACGTTAGTATAAATTCCAGTTGGAATTCAATTTCAAATTAATAATTCATTGAAAAAAGTAGGTAATTGTAAAAAAAAAATATAAAAAAAGTGCAACAGATATGAAAGTCGTGTCACCGAAGAACGGAAAATAAATTCTACTGCTAATTCGAGACAGATTGGACGAGGAGGACTCGGGGGAGATGACCAATGATTGAAAGGAACGTAAAGTGGAGAATATACAATCCGGTTGATTTTTCGAACGCGTTGTATTACGAAACGAAGGGGACTGGATGCGAATGAGGTGAAATTGCTAACTAGGAAAGTAAGTTGCGATCGCGAGGCATGCTACAGTTTTGTCGGAGATGCAAGAGGGTCAGTGAACGAGATAACTCTCTCGCACACATCGTGTAAGAGATCTCGATGGAATACTCAACATAATGTACATAAAATGTATCCCCAAGAAGCAAAAAGGGCGTAACTCAAATAATTTTATACTTTATAGGATCACTCGTGTACGCCATTTTGAATTTGAAATCAGTAGACTACGTACGAAAGTCTTGAGTCTTGAACGGATAGGCATTAATTACAAATTAATGCAACTTCGCGGATACGCTCCATTAGAGATAATCGAAGTCGACGCGCGCGCGCGCTTCGACCTCTTCTCTTCTGCTTACTCCGTGTTTTCATATACGCGAGTATCGTTTCAGCATTCGACTCCCATTCTCCCGACAATTTTGATCGTTTCTAATTGAAATTTCCATCCATGTTTATTTCTCCTCAAGAACATATGAAGAATCCAATTTTTTTTTTATTTTACCGTACGAGGAATAGACGGGAAATAAAAGCGCGAAAGATGATGCTGTTCAGATAAGAATCTCCCAGGATTACCTGATGTGAAAATTCTTTCGACGTATCGGAATTTATATTGAGCTCTTACTTTAATTTCAAATTATCGTAACGAGTCAGTAACGACAATTATTTTACAACGTTCACGACCATGATGATCTCTTTCTCGATATAAGCTTATAAACCTTCGCCCATTATGAATGTTGAAGAAATTTTATAAACACTCATCAAAAACTCAAGACTCGATTTACTTTTTTCGACTCGTTTGGTTTTCAACTTATTTTGTGAAATTAACAGGAAAATATAGAAGAAATAAGCTATTGTTTTTTTTCTCTCGAGTAACGGAGAGTAATCCGTAGAGCTGACAGTTGGATTGCCATGCAGATTGGCTCGAACTTAGTGGCATGTACGAGTCGATACAACGTGGCAGATTCTCCCTGACGTAGAATCGAGAGACACAATGCGACTTATAAAGCTGTACGAGACCGGGCAGGATCGTTGCATCCGCCTGTAATCGTCTTGCGCTCTGGTATTACCAGTTTGCACGTGATTTTTTTTTCTTTTTATTTTTTGTCAGACTAGTGCTTGTGTATGTGTGTGTGTAGGACACGGAGTTAATATAAGGGAATGCGATAGGAGACAGCGACTTTATACAGCCATTACTATCGTAATGGAAGAGAGAGAGATAGAGAGAGAGAGAAATAAATAAAGATCGAGAAAGAGAGAAAAAGAGAGAATTCTGCTCAAGAGACCAGGCGACGCCCGAGCATCGAGATAACTAAGGATTACGCCGCGTTCGAGAATTTGCTCCGGCCTCGAGGTCTGGGTATTCATTTGTTTGCGATTACCGGTACTTTTACCTCTGTTCTTTACTTTTTTCCCTACCTTTCTATCTACTCTCTCCCTCGCGGTGTCCCTTCGTACTTTTTTTGTCTCTTCTAACCTACACTTTTTTTTTTCAATTCCGAGTTCCTCTCAACAAGAAAATCCGGACAACGGAACTTTGTGGATTAACTGTGATGGTGGAACAATGTTACCATAAAATCGATGCCCGAGTTATTGAATCGGGACTTTGATAGTATAATTCAAACTCCACAAATACATAACTCCATAACTTTGATATACAGTTTTCCTTAAGCTTTGTATCACATTTTTGAAGTTCGAATAATTACACCGCCAATATACTTTTGTTTAGACTCAATGAAAAAAACAATTAAACTTTTAAATTTAAAGAAAAGCGAAATATTTTAATAACAGAACGCGTTTGACTTGTTCAAATGCATCGTGTGTGTCTGTTTTTATTTGTACGAGACGTTTACAAAACGCTTGATCCAATTACGATAAATAGAAAAATCATTTATGCGCGATAACGATCGAAATATTGAGAAGAAGAGGCAACGATAAATCTTTAAACTTGAAGAGCAATACAAAGTGCGTGTGGTCCAGGGAGAGAGAGAGTTCACCTTGTCCAAGCCGCTTTGTCAAATACTTGATATCATTAGATTTAACGATCCTCTCACTCTCTTTCCCTTTTGGATTCTGCTTAGCCATCTCGGGATTTCTTCCTGACGCGGGATTGCGGCCTCTATACTCCTGGTCCCGGTGTTCCAATGCCGTGTCACTGGCTCCTGCCAAGGGCGGCATGGCCTTTCATCTTCCTTAACCAGACGCGGTCGCGCGTTCGCCACTCTCTCATCTTCTCACTCCATCTCTCATCACTCCCTTTCTCCATGTCCTCTGTGTGGATTATACAGTGGTATATAATGGTAAGTAAGTATACACCAAGAGAATACCTGGCATATCTCTTATCCACGCCCGACAGCAATGAACTGCATAGAAACAGCGAAAGAAAGAGAGAACCGAAAGAACGAGAAAAAAAATTCAACTAAAGGACGAACGTGAGGCAAGAGAGAAAAAAAACATGAATCTACTAGAAAACTGAAGTAAGACCTGCGTTTCTAAGTTTCCTATCTCTTCCTTCGTTGTTCTTGTTTTTTCTATTTTTTTTTTCTCATCGATCTTTGAGACTTCCTTGCTTCCATTCCTACCAGTGTCTCTTGCCGAAGAGAACTCGTGACGCTGACGCAATTGTTCAGCAACGAGACAAAGCTGTCTTTCACTCCTCTCTCGCTTGCTCTCTCTTTCTCTTGTTCTTGCCCTTACTATCTCTCTCTTTGTAGAACTTGCGGCATTGCTACTGATAGTCTCCTTTGTCGGAGTCGAAGAATCGCCGACCAACAGTCCAGCCAAGAGTGCAAGGTACTTCGAAAAATTCTCATAGAACACCTGCCGAGCTGATTCATCTGTGTTACCAATAAATTATATTACTGTTCACTCTGTGTAATAAGGAGATTCGAGGGTGTACAGAAGATCAATTATTTCGAGAATTTAATTGATACCCGTTCAATTTTCATAGAGGTAGCTTTGTTCCATATATTTTTAGGCTCGCGATCGTTAATGGAGTATTTAAAAATTGTTAAGTAGTTGGAAGTATGGTATTTTTTGAAAGGAACGAAAATATGTTTCATTATGTCGGAAATAAATGGCTAATAAATCGAAACCGAATTAACTAATAAAACAGAAGTTCGAAAGTGATACAAATAACTTTTACTCTTGAAACATTCCCACACTGATAAATAATCCAAAAAATAATAATAATTGACTTCCAATTATAGAAATTGCAGCGAAAATTTTTGCGAATTAGTAATTGCCACATTTCTTTCACGTAATTATTCTTCGTTTGAAGTTTTATCTACAAAGGAAGTGATCGCACCCTTTGCACATACACACACACACGGAGAAATCTTCGAATAAAAAGTAAAAATTACGAGGAAGCAATGCAAATTTATAATTTGCAAGCGTTTTTTCAAGTCCGCAATGAAGATAATTGTTACGTTTGTATGTGCGATTATAGTTACGAATCAGTGGGAGAAAAAAAAGAACAGAACGAAGAAGTGAGAGATGAGTGAAGACAATTACTCGTCGATACATCGATGATGCCTGACGAGTGTTCTCAGGAGTACATATCTCTACTCTCGTGTGTCTCTTCCCAAGGGAATCTTTGACTCGTGGAGTTTGTTGCGGTAGTATCCACCTATCCTAACGTACCAAGACTCTTTTCTCTTTCTCTCTCTCTCTCTCTCTCTCTCCCATTGATGTCTGCCTTCCGGCCATATTTACCGCACGGTCACGGAGTTTTTTTTCATCGGAACCGGCATCGCAACGCGGACAAGAAGAAGACCAATTACGATGATAAAAGCCTCATCTCTCCTCGCCTCTGCACCCAGTCTACATATATATATATATAAATCGCATATATTTCTTTATTACCTCTCATCTATTCTCGTGTGCACGCGTCGACTGGTATTTTTCTCCAACAAATTTATCACCCTCCATTTTAAAGTGTCATCTTGACACGTGCAAGTTGATTCATTTTACTCGTACACAATTGCCGCAAGCAATTATTTATGAAAAATATATTTCTCCTCCATTTTACTCGAGGTAATTTCGATTTTCAAATTACAATCTTTCAGGAAAATATTCATCAAGAATTTTATACATTTTTGTGAACTCCATCATTTTTGAATTTTCTTAACTTCAATTGCTTCCTGTATCCAGCAATTTCTGACAAATTTCGATTCAGATATTTGACATTTTTGACTGGCAAAATAGTAATTTAGTAGCTAATGAAAATAAAAATGATTAGATTTGTTTGTTGATTCGAAAAATTCGGATTTTTGTAGTATTCGATTTATGGTTTTGTTTTAAATGATCAGTGCAATAATGATGGAAGTGTACAGCGGTTTGGACTATTGAAAATTGATCGAAAAAGAGTTATTTCTTCGAGTATTTATTTTTAATGAAAAATGCAATTATTCCTTTCCACTGCAGACTTTGTTAAAAGTTTGGTTTGTTTGTTTTTTGTTTCGGATTCGAAAGAAGAAACGTACGTTTTTTCTCGGAGTCCTCCTCATGCATACCTCCGCCGTTGCCACCGCCATGATGATGATGAAGGCCCAGAGGGTCCTGCTGATGCGAATGTATAACCGCCAACGCGGTGCCCGCTGGATCACCGGGATTAACGCCAACCCCTAGATGTAGCGCACCGTGCTGCGACGCGTGACCAGGTAACTCCATGCTGATCATAGCACGCCACTCTACTCCCTCCGTCCCACGTCTATAATCAACAGCTACCTCCTCCTCCACCTTGCTCCACACCTCGTCCAAAAAGACGAGGCGTTTTTCCAGTAGCCCGACGTCTCCTAAAACATTTCCAAAGAGAAAAAAAAACAAAAATGCTGCATTAATTTTAAATCGAGAGAAAAATAATGTACAATAAAAGCTCGAATGAAAAAGTTGGGGTTTGGAAAAATTGATTGAATTTTGAAACTTTTAAAAGCAAATATTTAAAGGAAATTAAAATTTGTTGACAAAAACCAAAACACTCTTTTTTTAAAACGTCGCGATTATTTAATTCTACAGGAAATTGCAAAATCTGTCCAAGTCGATAAGCCATCAAGTCGAGAGAAAAGTCAACAGAAAAATAATGTTCCTAGAATAAAAATTAAGACCTGAATGTTTCCGACTTGTTCTGATTTACTACAACGAGTTAATTTCAACGTAGTTCGTCATAAATCATTTCTCACTCAGCCGTGTATTATATTCCAGTATATTTCTCGTATCGACGTGTATCTCAGAGTAGAAAATCGAGCGTTCTCTCGCAGTTTCGTAAGTCATCGAGGAGCCTCGAGGTGAGTGTTTTATATATACATGTATACGCACAAAAATAAAGAATCATGGTGGTCCATAAGGGAAGACTTGTAAAAGCGCACGAAACGATTCAGGAATGAGAGTATAAAATGAGAGTCAAGACCGGAATTGACTACGCCACGCTTTTTATCCCCAAAGCCGGATAATTCCAACCGTGGTACATCTTTCCTTCCTGCGTGGATATATATAATGTGATTCCTGTGAGCAGGTCATATTTTTTTGCTTATTGCGCCTGCGGGACAAAACCTGGTGATTTTGTGCTCGGTATATAAGACGTTTTTGCATTTTTATTTATTAATTTTTTTACGTATATCCGACGCTCAAGTGTATATACAGATCTGCTCCTGGCTTGAGTTCGTATATATTTATAAATTGTCGCATGACTTTTCTCAGTAGTGCGGTCTCACCGCTATGAATGAAAGGATGAATGAGCTACAATTGTGCTTGCACTCGGCGACCAATCGTCAATGTACATAGCCATCGATGCAACCAAGAAATCATCTTGCTCGCAGAAGGAGAAACCATGCAGTCTCACTGTAAAATCGTTAAAAGCGCTATTTCTGGTCCATCAAAACCTGCGTCGAATTTCAGAATAATTATCCAAATTAAAAGGAAAGTTAAGAATTCAATTTCAAGGAAAATTAAAAAACTAACGATTCTTACTACGGTATGTCGGATGTCTGGGCGAATTGAGAGAATAAATAAAAAATCTCCATCCTGATAGGACAATAGATTAATTTGTCGATCCATCAAATTTCAATCGGTTGAAAAAAAAGGTTTTTTTTTACACAACTACGAGCCCCTAAAAAGAAGGACGTGGTTGAGAGACAGAGAGCAAAAAAGGGAAAAGGTCGGTGTACTTCAATGGGGACTCTAAGTCCACGGTATGACGAGATAAACCGGAGATTCGCTTTTCACGGATATTTCCTGCTCTCATAGAAAAGACGAAGAATCTTTGATGATAAAAAAACTATGTTGCAACCTTAATGAAAATTAAACTTTATGAATGCATGCACGCGAAGATCAGCAGGAGCCAGAAGCGGAGAGAATTATTTACGAATTTAAAGATTGGGAAAATTCGTAAATTGGATTCATGTGAATCCCACGTTCTGGATTCTCTGGAATTCACGATGAAATATGAACGAAAAACGACCATTTAATATAATCGAAACAATCGATACTGTGGGAATATTCGTGTTATTCGTATTATTTATAAATTATTGATGACTTGATGGTGTATTTTGATGAATAATAATATTTATACGTTATTGGTGAATTTATGGAACAATGAAATATTGATGGACAAAGCGTATGGGCAAGAAATACTCGATTTGCGTGTACCCAGAGGAAGGAAGCGAGAAACCTGCAAAGCTTGAGAAAGTCCTCGTTACGCTCGGACGTACGAGCAGACGATGACCAGAGTCATTTCTAGCTATATAAACATCGAAGAGAGAGCGAAAGAGTGGCAGAAGAGCAGTGAAATACTCAACGAGTATTCTTTGTACGCTCCGAAGGGCTAAAAGATTATGAGAACCAGGAGCGTCATGTCGTATTACGTGTAAAGCTTTGCCTCGTTCAATTTTTATTTTATTTTTTCACCTCCTTTCTTCTGTTTAACTCCCTTTAACGCTTCGTCAGTTCGAACGATCTCCGAGAATCGACAGCGAGAAATATGCAACTTAAGAGCAAATTTTTAGGGAAGAAAACCCCAAGGGGATCTCTACGATGATGGTAAAGCGAAAACATACTTGATGTGGGAACCAAATGCAAGAAACGTTGATATTAACTTCGAACAAATGCTAAATTTAATATACTTGGCTTCTTTATAACCTTCCTTGGTATTTTGCAGTCGCCATTTTCTAATATTTGTAAATCAAGGTCGTATTCCATGCCTTTTTAACCCATTCAATCCCTCAGCACTTCCTTTCTGACCTTGTCGAATCAATTTTCCTACGTTTGAGAAACGATCAACGTCTCGTTGTAAATCCTAGGAGAATCCTCGCTCTAAAGTACACTCTTAACCCTTCTCAGACTTCGAGACTATTTGCTACCATTATCGATCCCTCGGCGTCTACCGTTGCCTACTTCAACCTGCCTGGATCTCGGAGAGAAAATTGATGCGAAAATATGAGAATATAAACACGCTCTTTTGTTGCCTTTTGCTCAAATGTCTAGTAGTAAAAGATATTCAGGCTTTTGTTCAATATTTTGTACGTATATCAAGAGTTCTGCCAACATCGTAAGTACTGAATTCATGAATAATTTTCCTAAATACTAAAAATTCTGGTATATTTGTTTGAAACTGACAAATAGAAAAATCATCCGCTGTACAAAACGTCCAGCAATTAGTATCAATACGAAATTAAATGCGATAATTGAAACGTCGAGAATTATTAATATTTTATCCTTTTTTCATATTAAAATTAAAAATATTTTGACTCGGCAATTATTAAAAATTGTAATAATTATCGTCAATATTATTTGAATTCTTATCTCTATCTGACCTATCGAAAAAAAATGCATTGTCATCAACTTTACAACGATCTCAGAAACTTATATCTCTCTCCCACAACTCGCGAATAAATATCGCTACAGTAATAAATATATAAACATACAGAACTCGAGAAAATCATGTTTCGTCGAAGTCTCAGAGATACAGAGACTCGCTGGCGTAATGGACTGATTAGGGAACGAGTGAAAACATTCATATCGTAGTTGAGATTTCTTGCAATACAATATTTAAAACGAAATATATATTCTGGGTTGTGGAGGTAGAATCCTCGACTTTTATACGGTCTCTCGTATTTTCAAAGCAAAAAATGTTCTCGTAGAGAGAGTAAGAAACAACATCGTACTCGCAAAGTATCCTCCTATATAATACTACGCTCTGTGCTACTGCCTATTTGTGAGTCTTTTTTATATTTCTCTCTCTTTCTTTAGAGACTGTTAGGCCCGTGCGGATAGATCTTCCTAATGGAGGATGGAATGTGGCGTGTATATAGAAAGAGAAAGAGATAGAGAAAGAGAAAGAAGAAGAGGCGGTATAAACGTCAGTAAGATTGCACCAAGTGCAGCAAAATGCTCAGAGAGTGCATTTGTGAGGTCGTCTCTTTTGCCTTCCTCTCTCACCATCTCATTCTTTCTCTTTCTTCTGTGCACGTGGGATCTTTCTCGATTTTCAACGGGGGGTCGTAAGTAAAGCTCGAACGGATAAGTTAAAGTGGGTGAGTAAGCGGGTATATAAGTGAATATAAGAGAGTCGGGGACGAGCCGCACGAGTGAGAGTGAAAACAACCTCCGTGGAGTTGCGCAAAGAGGAGAAAAGCAAAAGAAGCGATAGGAAGATGAACAGTGGAGGAGTTTGTTCTTTTTCTTTCTTTCTCTCTTCTCATTCTTTTTCTCAAACTCTTTGGTCGATCCTTCGCGAAAGGTCCGAACGAAAAGAAGAGTCTTTACCGTGGGAGTTGCGCGAGGACTGTTTGACGTGAGGGAGCAAAAGCTTACGCTATGTATATCGTATTTACAACTACTATTGTCTGTATATGTAACCACTGTACGCATCGCTAACTCATTGTTTATGAGACCTGAACACTACGTACTTTACTAACTACCCCGCAAAACCCACCACGGAACCTTAGCAATAAATATGCCCGAGGGAGTTAAATTATTATTATTAGTAACAGTATTGTTGTTTCTATATATTTTTTTATACTCTACGATCAGTAAATCAGAATAATTTATTATAGAAAGCACAAAAAAAACCTTGAGTTGTGCTCGAATTCTCGTGAATAAGTCGAAGATGAAAATATCAATCTTCAAAATATCATTCAATTTATCATTCAACGTTCGTCTTTGTCAATCCGAATTAAAAGAAATCGAATTACAAATCATCTTTTATCTCATGAGCAAATGCAGTCAACGCTTTGCCGTACACGAATTTCCAATCGGACACGAATACTTCCATCAATTTCAAGATCGAATCTCCGCACTGCCGTTTTCTTTCCAATGTATTTACCTTCTCGAGGCACCAGCAAAGATTCCATAAATTAAAGAGAAAAATTACCGAGATTGAATGCACGAGATAGTTGAAAAACGTGTATCATGTTGAGAATTATCGTAGACAGAAAGAAAGAGTGGACGATCAAGCATCATCGTGCTTAAGAACTTAAAATATTTTCCTTTATCTTCTCGACATATTTAAGAGCAGAGTATCTACAAATAAATAATTATCCATGTACAAATAATTACGAGAGGTTAAGTCATATATAAATATAAATATATGAGTTGACTATTGTAAATCGGAAGACGAAGTCTCTTGAAAGGGAATATCTCTTACGTAAATAGTAATAGGCCAAGCGAAATGGTGCCCCATGAAAGTTTGAACAGTGCCTGCTCCTGGTTCACTACTACACATAATATATAAAGATACACACAAATGAGTGTATGCATAGAAATATGAAACATTTGCTAGAAGCAGGTAGCAGGAGAAGAGAGCTGTTCTCTCGGCAGCCTGGCGGACGTTCCCTTGCGCCCCTCTCCGAGAAGTTCTCCGACACACGAAGCAGCTTCAAGGAGCAATTCCTGCCTGTAGTTCCCAGAGGCAATAGGCCTGGGAGTCTGGTCTATCTTATTCCTCGTATAAAAGTCACTATGCACAGCAGCCATAGGAGTCTGCTGGTTTACCGAGTCTACAACGTAATGGCGGCACTCGAAGCTTAACAACGCGTGACAATGTGCATCATGAAATTGCTCGAGCGAATAAAAACTTAGTTTCGATCGTGGTCTTACATATACAGATCGTGAAATTACGTGGTCGAGCCAGACAGCCGAGAAAGGTAATTTTTTCACTTGACAAACGATTCCCAGGTGTGTGACGAGTAATTCAGTGTCGTGTACGACTCGTTTATGACACTATTTTTTGTCCGTATGCCGACGAACATCGTAATTATTAAAAAAAAAAACATTCACTGATTTTTTCAGTTTTTTGTATCTATCGTTGCTCGAGCTTTGTCCAACTTTGAATTTTTGTGAACAAAGTAACTTGGAAAACCACTATCGAATGAATAATTCTCGACTTTGATTTATAATAAAGGAAATAATTTAATTTTTATGGTATATCGAAAGTTCTTCTCGTAGATTTTCTGCAATAAAAATCACGCATCCGCAGAAGTAAAAAAAAAAGGGAGAAGATGAGTCGTCTCTCAAGCGATCGGATACATTATGCAACTTCTCGGTTCGTAAAGTAACGATCTTCGAGGGAAATTCCATTCCAGCTATGGAATTTCTCGATCCATTGCGATGATCAATCGGTATAATACGATTCTGCATTCTTTCGGAAGTTCCTGGGAATCGGTTTCTCGAATCTATTGGAAATGGAGAAAAACGGTCATTCTGAACGACCGAAAAATTATTGTATCGAAAATTCGAAAATTCCAACAAAAAAATAATGTTTTCCAAGAATTTTGTCAAATTTTTGTTTCGCGCCAAAATACTCCAAAGATATTCATTTATAGTTGAGAGTGAGTTGGCAAAAGCGAACGTGAAATGTTTCTTTTTGTTAACAGCTGTGACACGACCTCGCAGCTGTGTCAGGTGGAACAAAAAAATTAAGGGAGAGTGGCAGAGCAATAAAAAACGACGGGAGAAGAATTGAAAATGTGAGATATGAGGAAGAAGGGCAAAAGTGAAAAAGCGATGTGAACTGCTATGTTTAATGGTATAGAAG